>BQNB010091861.1:0-26764 GCA_026074375.1 Tanacetum coccineum | reverse complement strand
GTATAAAACGTGTGTATAAAAATGTATGTTTTAAAACGTGTATAAAAACATGTGTATAAAAAAGTGTGTTAAAACGTGTATAAAAATGTGTGTAAAAACGTGTATATAAACGTGTATAAAAATTTGTGTAAAAATATGTGAAAAATGCGTGTATAAAAACATGTGTAAAAATGTATGTATAAAAGCATGTGTAAAAACATGTGTAAAACGTGTGTATAAAAACGTGTATAAAAAAGTGTATAAAAACATGTGTAAAAACGTGTGTATAAAAACGTGTGTAAAAACATGTGTAAAAACGTGTGTAAAAACATGTATAAAAACATGTGTAAAAACGTGTGTAAAATATGTATAAAAACGTGTGTACAAACATGTGTAAAAACGTGTGTAAAAACGTGTATATGAAAACATGTATAAAAACGTGTGTATGAAAACGTGTACAAAATTTTGTGTAAAAACATGTGAAAGAATGCGTGTATAAAAACATGTGTAAAAACGTGTGTATAAAAGCATGTGTAAAAACGTGTGTATAAAAATGCGTGTTTAAAATGTGTGTTTAAAATGTGTGTATAAAAACGTGTACAAAAATGTGTGTAAAAATGTGTGTATAAAAACGTGTATAAAAATGTGTGTATAAAAACGTGTATAAAAATGTACATAAAAGCGCGTGTATATAAAAATGTATGTAAAAAAACATGTATAAAAACGTGTGTAAAACATTCACAAATCTTAAATATAATAAGAAAAGAGACTTTTAAAAAAAATATTAAATTTTAAGTTAATTACAAACGATCGTTTATATAAAGGACTAACGTTGCCATAAAAAAACAAACGGTCATTAACTTTACCTGCTCTAGTAGGTCATGTAGGTCACCAGTACACACAATAGCACGAATTCAAAAGTTGAACGACACAATGACAAAAAAAATAGTAGTCTACATACAATGGTAAAAAGTGGCAAGTATAATACATTTTTATGCAATTAACCCTTTAAATTATATATACTTTATATATAAAGGACTAACTTTGTAAATATATATAAACCAAGGGTATATATTGTCATTTTGCATTTTTAAAGGTATAAAATATAATATTTTTATATAAATTATAAAAATATATTTAAATATTATAAGACTAGATTTTATTAAAACCCGACACATTTTTCGTTAACATTCATCGATCGAAACACTATAAAACAATTATGTTATAAATATAACATAATTTATCATCCTCTAGCTTTTGAAGAAACTTAAAACGATAAAATATTATCATTTAATCTATAACGTACCACGTTACTAGGGAATTTCATGTGAGGGGTTTCATTTGGGTAGACATTTTGACGAGTTGTGGGATTTACGATTTAAAGTGACCTAGCTCCTCAAACGTTTACTACATGAACTATGGATTATGATAGCCCGAACAGTGATACGTTATTTTCACAAGTTATCAAACCAAAAACCATTAAACTTTATGTAATAAAGTTTGAAATATAAATAATCGGTCTAAGACTTGACATGTTACCTCCGGTTGCGTGACAAAGCCGTTTAATATCATCTGAGTCACTTTTGACATCAATCAGATTTCCCTGAATTAAGGTGAGTTTATAGTCCCACCTTTACATGTTTTCTAAATCTCGTGAGGAGATACATGCTATAACCATGAATACAAGTATTTTTCCAATTGTATGCTATCCTGATATATTATTGCCTAAGTTTGCCTTCAATGCCAATATTTCTTAATCATGAACTATTAGTCACTTGCGAGTGAACGTGAATATTATGGATAGATCTATTAGGGGTGACGACTCCTGTTGGTGTACCCGTACATGGGGTAACCAAACGCACTATATTTGAGAACAAAGGATAAATTTTGCAAGTTTCCTTTCCTAAAGGACAGTTGTTCCTTTAAGTCGTTAAATTGACTTCGGATGTTAATGTTTGGTTGCATGAGCTTATGGCAATAATACTGTTTTTCCTGATAATTGTATGTGTTGCAATTATTACCACTTATGATGACTTGTATTCGATTATTACATTTCAAACCTATGAATTTCACTCAACTGTTGTGTTGACCCTTTTAGCATGTTTATCTCAGGTAATTGAGCAATCTATGGTACGGAGTGGCATTGGACTTGAGGACGTCCAAACTTGTTATCATTCAAACTTTATGTTTTCAATGTATTTTGGGACCTCTCTTTTGTAAAACTCTTATATATTATTGGATGATAACTAAATTTTCCAAAACGTATCTTTTGAGTCATTTTCTATGATTATGACTGTTGAATCATGAAGTAATACCCCAAATTAGCTTCCGTTGCTATATGTCAGATAAGGGGGTGTTACAGATTGGTATCAAGAGCCTCGGTTATAGAGAACAAGGTTAAAACCTAAACTATAACTACTTTTTCCATCCAATAAAGTCTTCCGTGCCACTGCATTTCCCGAATAGTATGTAAAAGATACATAACTATTATATTACATATAAATAACTTATGTTATTTCCACTAGGTTATTTCAGAAATATGTCTTCAAACACTTCCGACTATATCTACCCTATTATCGTCCCATCTGATGTCGATGTTGAGGATGCTTTTTCCTCTACATACTCTCCTAACTATACTTCGGCTTCACCGGACTATTCCCCAGCCTTACCGGGAAACACCTCTCCTAACCCTTCAGATGATTTATCTAAGTATCTTTTGTCCTCACCAGCCATCTCACCTTTCCACGATGATCCATATATGATGGTTATGCAAGCATATAATGCTACTAGTAATGAATCACCTATTCCACTACTACAAACTCCTATTGCTTCACCAACTGTTTTGCCTCCATCTCCAGTGTTACCACTATCATCAATGTTTGATTCCCGAGATTTCTTTCTTTTTTACCATATAGGAAATGAGCCCGTTCCCGATCATCCTCCTCTACATCTGCTCTACCTCAAGTATTTGAGATTGGAGAAAGTTCTCATAAGACGCATCTGGAACGTCATGAGGAACAAATCGAGACTATTTTGAATCACCTAGATGAGCTCATTGAGCATATAGAAGATATTATAGAAGGTCTTGGTAATGGTCGAGTAATCATACAACGAGATTTTGATCAACTAGAAACCGAACTTCATGAAGCCCGTGCTCAGATTGCTGGATTTCAGAGAGAGCAAATAAGGCATGACGATGAGATTGTTCTTGCTCACATCAGGGTTTCTACTCTAGAAATGATCATAGAGGATATCCAGGTTCGACACCGATCAGATATGAAGTGTCTTCTGGACAAGATTCGTGAGCTCAAGAACCACAAGGGAGGACCACCAGACTACTAGACTAGATCTTTGTCATTTACAGCTTTTGTTAGAATCCAACCACTGGATGTGTGGCATAAATAATGACACTTGTCAAATTTTGACTATGTAAAATATGTAAGACAAGTTGTTTATGACTTAATACAATGGTGATTCCATTATACTTCATTGTTTCATGATACTGATTTATGAATGTCGTGGTTGTTTATATTATATCCTGTATTATGATAACTCATATCTTAAGTATCCGGGATTACTATGGTTCTTTTACCATCCTCATACAGAGGATATTCCGGGTTCGCCATCAATCAGAATGAAGAGTTCCTTCTAGAACAAGATCCTAACTCACGAACCTCAAGGTTGGACCCAACGAGACTACTAGCTAGCTCCTATATCATTTATAGCTTTTGTTAGAATCTACACCACTGGATTGTGTAGATAACATCTATGCTCCATCTTTGTCAAATTTTGACTGAGGTTAAATATGTAGACACCAGTTGCTTTATGATCTTAATACAGTGAGTCCTCGAATTCCACTTATACTCGCTGTTTTATGCTATCCAATTTTATGTATGCTCGTGGTTGTCTAATCCTGTTTCTGTTGGTGTCGCAGGACTGCATATCTTTAATCCGGAATTACCTCCATGGGTTCTTCTTACCATTCCGGTTTTCTTAAAACCTTTTCGGTAGATATTAGAAAAAAGACCCTGGTCACCATTGTATTTTACTTGTTTATTATAGCTCGTATGTTTAGTAGTTAAATAGTGTACGTTGTTTTCGGTTTTTAAGTACGCGGGTCTGAAGACCCGTCTACTATCTGTTAGAAATATATCTATATATAGCCTCTTCCATACTTTGGAAGAGGCACAAGCTAGTCATTATTTCATTTCATAGGAAACACTTTCTCTCTCTAAGCTTATTCTCTTAAGGTGTGTATTCTCTCTCATTAGAAACTAGCCTGACGCCTCCTGTGAATCGTCCCCCCCCCCGCTCTGTCTATCGACTAGCTTGATATCGATATATACCACTAATGGTGATCAGAGCTTCTCTGGGAATGTATTAGATTACGTCGTGTATATGTTGCCGTATATTGAGTGTAGATGCTTGAGGGCACTGACGGTCTAGATCGAAAATGTTATGCATAGAAAGTCTAGAAAGTTCTACCGGCTCGTTTTTTTAAGATCTCCGAAATTTTTTGTTTTATTGGATATGAGATGTTGGGAGTTTTAGTTGCTATTACCTTGTATGGTAACTGTGTCTGGATTGGTGCAAAAGAAATCAAGCAAAAATCATTCAAAAGATGTTGATTTTTAGGCCCCCCGTGATCTTTGTATGTGGAAAATATTGAAAACGTCATTGTCATTGTTCCTTCGTGTATCGAGAGTTGCCTAGAATTTCTTCACGGCCGGTCTTGCTATTAATAATATTATTTTTTTAAGTAGGTTCACCAACCCTCTGACACACTCGGCGCGTTGCCTTTACCACCGGATGAGTGAGTTGTTGCTAGTTGTTACGTACGCGTACTTGCGATAAAGTATAGCGAGTGGTTACCAGCGGTCCTTATTTTGAACAGGCGAAACGCTCCCGTTGCTCAAGCAGGCGAGGTTAGTTACTACGCTAGCTGAGCGCGCGCCCGCCTTACTCCAGCGCGTATTGAACAGACACATTATCAGCGCCCGGTTGAATATCTTTAATATAAGCAACATTTCTTAAGGGAAAACAGCTAAAAGGCGGATATGAAAATCCACTCTATGCGCTGTTTCGATCTATCAACAATATTCTTCGCGGCGAGTTTGTCTTGGCATAGACGAGTGAATCTAGAAGCGAGTGCCTTAAAATTCACACGCGCGATAGTTTGTTCTATGTCTATCTCTTTGCGGCGGGCCTCTGCTTGGCCCCACGTGAGTTCGTGTTCGGTAGCGAAGTGATCTTAAAATTCACCACGCGTACTCGTTGCCTTATTATCTTGCAAGCGGGTTTTAAGATCTCGTGGATTAGCCTTGTGGGACGTGCGGACTTGTTGAGCTTCTGTCTTGGATATTTGAAATATTTCAAACTCGCGACTTTAATACTCATCTAAACAAAACTACGAATAACGTTACCTCACCACTTCGTAACGTTCCTACAGCCCCCTACCACAACACTAATTATTGATCGCATACACAAACATATACTCATATCATCTAATAAAGACAAGATCTGTCTAGTATGCAAGAATGGACATCCAAAGTGATGCGGGTTCTGCAATACACTCAAGCCCACACCTCTGCTTGATAGAACCTGACTTTGAATCTCCCCGGCCAACCCTAACCGACCTATACCGTCCCCTGTCCCCCCTGTACTGCTCCCTCCAGCGGAAAGGATGATGTCGCAGTGAATCAGACATGTAGATTAATAGGGGGCGTCCCCCCCCTGCAAAGCAGGACCATTTCATATGGAACGACCTCATATTCCAGGGCTGTGTAGATCAATTGTTGGAGGAACTGAGGGTGCAGTTTAACAAGGTCCAGTACGTGTCTGCTGCTTAGATGTCACTTAACGACCTTTCAGGTGAAGAATAAGGAAAGCGTATAAAGCTGACCATTCGTGCAAACATATCCTCTTCAAGGTATTACTACCCAACGGACATCTACTCATCACTCATTGTCCACTATACTGAAGACGCCAAGACATTTGGGAAAACGCTACAACTACAAATGCATGATTCTGGAAGGTTTGTACGCTTAGCATCATAAGGATCGCACATGGAATCTCAGTTTACCAGATGAATGTTGAACACTTCTGTCAACAAACAAAGGTAAGATAGAAAACATTCAAGTGATTACTACGTTATAAATACGGTGTGTTTATTACATAAAGTCATGATCGCTCATGACTTACAGATCATAAAGATCAATGAAGAAACATCAAGATGCCATGCCCAGGATTGCAGCTTAATCTATGTTTGTGCAACATTATGTCGTACCTGAATGGCAGGCTGATTGTGGACAACTGAATAGTCAAACTTAACAGGAGGTTTGATAAGATTTTGTCAAATCTATTGATCAGCTATTGCTTACTTGAAGCAACATGATAAGAGGGACATGCTAATTGAGAACAGAATCTGATGGAATAGGTTCATTCAACCAATTAAGATCTCCATTTGGCACTAGGTGTACGGAACGCTCAGTTCAGTAGTGCACTAGTAATATCCAGAACAAACATAGTCCAAGTCAAAAGAACCATCTCCTGCTGACAAACTTTCAAAGATCAGGAAGTTCTTCACAGAAAACTTGATTGATAAGTTTATCCAACACACTTGCCCTCTCACTCAATCTCATTAAAATCATATCGTCCTCAAACTAATCAATCAACTTAGAGGCTTCGTCTTAATGCAAGGATTAGAAAGCTCTGCTTCAAGACGGGAAGGAAAGTTGTAGGTTCACGATGTCCGTAGAAGTTCATTGCTACCAATCAAGGCAAGACCATTTCAGAGAAGATCATGCAAGAGGAATCCCGAGTTCGGAAATGAGAGCATGAGTTGTTGTTTGCTGCAGCGAAATGTTTAGGAGGTTTGGAACAAGAGGAGGCTTGATGAATCCTGGTCAAGCGAAACCCTTTCAAGTGCTGCTTATCATACTGTAAACGGACTAGGGCACATTGCACGTGAAATGTCCAAGGCCAAAGCGAAGCGACTAGTCAAGATCAGACTACTTCAAGGAACGAGTATCGCTACCTAAATAACACAGTCAAGCCCAGGATGAGTACGGTACCTAGCCGTTACTGGATCGGAACGATCAGTCTGTTGATTTCTTAACGAGGGAATGTTTTCCAACGTTGATGATGATGGGAGATGATTTCACTCCGAGAATGATTTTGGCCACATGCAACGTCGGACTCATATTTTTGAAGTTGATGAATGTGATGGCATTTGACTCTGATGTTGTGAGGGTCCCTCTTCACAGCACCATGTTCATGGCAAAACTCACATCTGAAGATCCAATCTACGATGAGCCGGGCCATCATCGTGACTCGAATAATCCAATTTGAGGTACGCCAAGATCATAGATCTCCGCGCTAATTGTAGATCATATGGTTATGAGTACGCATGAAGTACCCTCGCGCAGCAACTCTCGTTATGGTCACAACACAACTCTCTCGTTGTTTGACTCTTGATGACTGGACTATACGGTGATAGTAAATATTATTCCGTTTCCTTATGATCAGTTGTGGTAAGATCAACGAAGAACTTATTGCATGGTGTTTCATGTATTGTAATATAATGCATCTTCTCAGTACGAAATGGATGCTTTCTAATGTTTATTCTGATGAAATGCAATATTGTATGAACAGGTGTACAAAGTAGTTAAACGAATATAGCAGACATGGTAATGAAATGGAACCTCAGTGACTCCTCTGAAACTTGCGAAGATATAAGGAACTCTGGTGGGGAATATGAAAAAAAAATTTAGGCATCAAGTTTGAATTAACTGATCGAGATCGAAAAATTGATGAACAATGAGAATAATCATCTCGGACCGAAACTAGAAAGGAACGAGGCAAACCTTCTTATTTAAAATTGAACTTCATTCAGCCTAATACTCCTTAGTCTCTACAGTTGACGCATTTATAGTCAAAAGACCAAAGAATGTAACATTTTGAAAAAAGGGATTTTAAATACAATAGAAGACAACATTACATTGAAGCGTTTCTTGGTCGTGAAGGTATTGTCTGGACTTAAAGAAGCTAAAAGATACAGATTGGGAAGATAGATTCAACACAAACAGGCATCTCGTTGTATCAAACTGTCACTCATGTTGTTGTAAACAAAATCATTTTATAATGAAAAGCACTACGATAGCAAGTGGCTACCCAAAATCCCGTTATGTCTCGTCGTGCAAAAAGGAAGCTCAGTCTGCTTCTGTTAATGGTCATGTTTTGCACTACCAATCATACACCAACTATCTATCACTATGAACTCAGAGGTACGTGTGGTTAGCTCGCCGAATTAAGGTACTAGAGGTCATTTAACTAGGAATAGAATGGCTCTTGTTGAAAATGCTAAAGCCCTCTATGTGTGGAAATAATAAAGTTTTCAGGATTCCCCCCCCCTTCCCCCCCCGATTACTCGAAGAGAACTTTCTTGTAACCTTGCTCCCTAACGAAATACTGACCCAGAAAGATATTTTGGTACCATATATGACAACAACACGGAAGAAAAGGCTGTAGACCTTTAGCTTCCAAATCTAATTTAAGCTATTGACAGTGTATCCTTCCAATTTCTGTCAAGCTATGGTCCCCAGAACTTTCTTCCAACAACCTCAAAAGTCAACACCCCTTGACCTCCTTTCTTCAGTAACAAGTGAAGATTCTCTTCTCTATGTGTCTATCACCACGCAACTTTTTACTGTTTTTGCACAAAAACTTGCCAACACACTAGAAATCACCCTCCAACAGGTCTTAAGAGTGGTAGGAAAGAGGTTTTGAGAGGCAAACGTATAAAGATGTTTCTCTAACTGAAGTTTATTCCAGTTTTTCAAGACTCTTAATGAACATTTGTTGGAGTTCAAAACAGCCCTCTTTTAAAGAATGTTAAAGAAAATGGTAAGAATAGAAATTTTTGATCAATTAATGATAACGGAAAGTTGGACAGAATACTGTACGAAACAAGCATGTGCTAAAATTGAATAAGAAACAAACTTCTCATTGAAAATGACGAGAAAATGATTGTTAATTGTTTGTCGAGACTCATAACTGCCTGTATGATGTGGAAATGTGTTCACGTTGTCTAAGGATCTTAGAATGCTTGAGAATGACATGTCTAAAGTTCATGATGACTGTCAAAATTTATTTCTCAAAACTTGAAAGTGGTAATAGCCTAATATTTGCAAATTAAAGTAATCAACATATTCATGAATAGTTTGATAATAAAATCATTCACAAGCTCACAGCGAACCTCCGGAAGCTCTTGAATTTTACTTATTCTTTAAGAAAAAGTAATCTCTGAACATCTGATTCAAGGAAAAAGATAACGTGGATGAGACAATTGAAAGGATCTAGTCGCTTAATCGAATGACCAGAAGCTCGTGACCCTTAGTAATGCAATAGATGTCAACTGCTTTATTGAACAAACTGATTGCGATAGAGTAGAGAGTAGAAAAGGCTGTAGAAACGACATATACAAGCGAACTGTCATGACTCAATTAAGATCACGCGTTGCTCACACAATGTGAAAAGACATTCTCACCTGTTGAATGAGATTGAGAGTCTAAAATCTCAATTGCGAAGCAAAGAGCCTTGTTTCACTAGTGACTCTATGACAAATCCAATAAGTTCTATGCTCCTGTCATGTAAGGCCATTGACGTTAAACCATCTCCTCATCCTTTAAGAAAATAGGAGATGTGCTCAATTTAAACTATATCAGCCATCTTAAGGGAGAGTGTAGTGAAACGGTTTAGGGAGATTATTGAGGAAGATAGAGTATGTTTAACCACTGGATAATTCCTATCACTATTGACTTGCCAATACACTAAAGTTATCTCAGGAATTGTTATTTTGAATGTGGTGATTGGGCATCTTGCCCAAAAGAAAAGTTTCATGAAAGAGATAACAAGGCTCCCTCTACCCGTGTTACTAGGAAAATCAGCATAAAGTACGTTTAGTGATAAACCAAGGGAATCTTCGTTCTAGCAACAAACAGAAACACATGAGCTGCACCAGAGATGTTTAAACAGCACTAATATTTCATGTGGTTTCCCTCTACAGGGTATCTCCTCGATTCCCAGAAGCCAAGCGGATCAAAGCCTAGCAACGTAATACAAAGAAAAATAGGATCTCGCGCCTGCTAGAAGAAGGAAAGTAGAAGTATCAACGTACGCCTTAGGGTAAAATAGTCAAGTTTCGGAAAATCAGTGAAGTCCAGTTGATTTCTAGGCACTCTAAGCCTCTTAGAGTGTTGTAATTAATTCGAATTCAGAAGACTCGTAGTGCAAAACTTGTAAAACAACGTGGTAAACTCTGCATAAGTCATGGAATGTTTGTTGTTAATATCATGCAATTTTGTGCATCCTAATCCCCCACTGTAGAATTGTCTTGAATAAAGTTGTGTTCTACACGTGACCATTTATTCCGCTGCGTACTCGTGTTAATTTAATTGTTAATTAGATCATAAAACCCAACAGCTCACACAATCACGTCAACCGAATGTATTAAGCTTGTCTAGACTTAAACTTCACGAACGAACAACCCTTGTATAATAACCCGATTACCAAACAAACACTTGACTTGTAACCGAATCCCACGAACCGAATTAGAGTTTAAAACTCTAGTTACCACTGAATTACTTGGACCGAATAAAAGCTAAACCCACAAGAAAGAAATTTGCCTTAGGCGAAATGTGCCATTTAACTAAGCTTTCTGTGAAATGTTCTACTCTATATGCTAACCAACAGGACCCCAACAAAAATTGGGGAACCGAAATTCCAAACTCTCCAAACTCGACTGTTTTCAAATGCAGGTCGTACAGGTCATGCTTTGGTATCTGGACTCAGGCTGTTCAAAACATATGACGGGGAATCGTTCAAAGCTCATGAATTTTGTGGAAAAGTTCATCGGGTCAGTCAGATTCGGGAATGATCACTTAGGAGCTATCATGGGTTATGGAGATTATGTTATGGGTGACAGTGTGATCTCAAGAGTATACTACGTCGAGGGACTTGGACACAACCTATTCTCTGTAGGGCAATTTTGTGATTCTGATCTTGAAGTGGCTTTCAGAAAGCATACTTGCTTTGTTCGTGATATTAATGGTACAGACATACTTAAAGGTAGTCGTAGCACCAATTTGTACACGATATCCATGGATGAAATGATGAGGTCTTCTCCGATATGCTTGCTGTCCAAAGCTTCCAAGTCCAAATCATGGTTGTGGCATCGTCGTTTAAACCATTTAAACTTCGGCACGATAAATGATCTTGCTCGAAAAGATCTGGTTAGAGGTCTACCTAGATTGAAGTTTGAAAAGGATCATCTTTGCTCAGCCTGTCAACTTGGAAAAAGCAAGAAGTTCTCCCACCGGCCAAAATCTGAAAATACAAATATGGAAGTTCTTCATACCCTTAAAGTCACCATGGATCTGTTGGCCAATGATAGTCCAGAGAATTAAAGGGAAGAAATACATCTTAGTCCATCGTGGATGACTATTCAAGATTCTACATGGGTAAAGTTTCTTGAGTCAAAGGATGAACTCCAGGAGTTTGTCAACCAACTTCTTAAGCAAATAACAGGTTGGGAGGGCTTCAACAAACAGTCAGATTCATCCTGCACAGATAACAGAACGGATTCGTCAACCAATTAGTCTGAAACTATGAAGTGTTGTCATATTTCATACCAAAAGTCTGTCCGAAACTCCCAATAAAAAACAAGTTGTTGAAGCAGACGTATCGTACACTGTGGAAGCAGCACAGACAATGATGATATTCTCGAAAGCTCATATTTTCTATGGGCAGAAAGTTGTAAGCCACTGCTTGTTACCCCAGAACCGATCACTAATTCATACACGACATAAAAAAACACCTGTATGAAAGCTATGTGCATGATAAAAAATCCTGATCTACATTCTTTCGAGTATTTGGTGCTCTGTGCGATCCTGCAAATGATAGCGAAAATCTAGAAAAAATTTAAGCCAAAGCTGACATAGGATAATTTCGTTGGGGATATGCTCCTAGCAGGAAGGGCTATAGAATCTAACATACAAGAGAACTCGCGATTAATGGAAACAATTCACGTCACATTCGAGAGATGCATCAGTCAAATGGCTCTGAACGCGTGAGTTCAGGACCCGCGCCTTCATCATGACCCCATTTGGGTCCCAACCCCCCCCCCCCCAACTTAAATTAAGGGCTCAGCAATCCAACAGCAAAGAGCTGGAGATGTTCTTTTCAACTCAATGTTTGATGAGCGACACCTTAACAATCTCGAGTTGAGAACATACCTTATGCTACTGAAATTAATGCTCAAAGTTTTTGATCCACCAAGGTACTCCTTGTCTACAACAATTGCTCAAGATGCACCATCAACAAGTGATTCATCGTCAACATCCGATATTCATCTTCCAGTCCAACATCAAGAAATTGCAGAAGAACCCATTCAAGAAGACACCCCAATCATTCACGATGTTCTTCATCCCTCACATAACCTTGTTACTGTAAGAATCCCAGGTTCGGCACAATCATCATCTGGGAATGTTAATGCAGCGGAACCCAACCAAGTTAACTACCCTCCAGATCATATCAGAAGATGGACCAAAGATCATCCTCTGGATAACATCGTTGGCAATCCCTCTCGTCCTGTATCAACCAGAAAACAGTTAGCATCCGATGCTTTGTGGTGCTGTTTCCATACTGAACTGTCCAGAGTCGAACCAAAGAACTTCAAAATGGCCGGATAGAAACTGCCTGGTTTTCAAGCCATGCAAGAAGAGCTAAATCTACGAATTTGATCGACATTGAAGTATGATTAGTACTCGCCCAATCAATGTTTAATGTTTATTCGCTCTCAAGTGGATCACAAAGTGAAGCATTTGAGGAATATGGTGATGTACTGAAACACAAGCTCGGGTTGTTGCAAAGGATATCGTCAGGAGGAAGTTATAATGATTTGAAGAATCGTTTGCTCCAGATTGTACGAATAAAGGCTATCAGAATATTCATTGCCAATGCGGCAACCAAGAACATGATCATACTAACCAGACTGGATGTCCAAAAACTGCTTTTCTGAAAGGTGACTCAAGAAGAATCTTTGTTAGTCAACCTGAAGGATTCGCGAAGACCCAGAACACCTACTCACGGTCTATCGTCTGAAAGAAATCTCTTATGCAAAAGCAAGCACCAAGGGCGTGTATGACACAAAAAAACATCTCAAGTTCCGAGCAGGCAAACAATTTCTTCAAGGGCGTCGTGGATCCAACGTTATTCACACGCAAATCAGGCAAACACCTTCTACTTGTTCAAATATACGTAGATGACATCATTTTTGCCTCCAACAGAGCAAAAAGCGTGTAACATATTTTTAAAGAGGTGAGCTCCAATTCAGATGTCGATGATGGGACAAATGTCGTTTTTCTTAGGACTACAAGTTTCTCAAAGTCCCGGAGGCATCTTTATTAACCAAGCAAAATATGCTCTCGAAACCTTAAAGAAATATGGAATGGATCTCTCTGACCCTGTCGATACACCAATGGTGGATCGATTGAAACTGGACGAGGATCTCATGGGGATTCCAGTTGACCAAACTCGATTTAGAGGAATGATTGGCTCCCTAATGTACCTTTACAGCCATAGACCCACCTTGTATTCGCTGTTTGCATGTTGCTAGATATCTAGGCAAAGCCTACCAAAAGCAACTTTGAAGCTATATCAAACGTATCTTTCGGGTACTTGAAAGGAATCCCCCATTAACATGGGTCTTTGGTATCCAAAGACAACGCCATCCACTAACAGCTTAAATGCAGATGCGGAATCATGCGGGATGTCAATATTCAATCAGGGAGTACGTCGAAGTGCTCCAGTTCTTGGAGATAGAATTTGGTTGCTATGTCATATCAAAGAAGCAACGAACACGCAATATCAACTACAGAGGCTGAATACATCGCAATGTCCCTGGATGTTGGTGCTCAAATCCTTTGGAAGCATCCCAGCTCCAAAGAACTATACGGATTTGACTCTCAATAAAATTCCTCCTGTACTGAGAAACAAAAGTGCATATAGCTCGTTGCTTTACACAACGTCAACACATCTCGATCTAAACAAACATTGACATACGGCACCATTTCATCCGAGAGCAAGTGGAAAATAAGTGGTTTGAACTCTACTTATCGTGGAAACGAATTATCAACTTGCAAGACACCTCCACAAAGCATTTCCAAGAGAACGGTTCGAATTTCTTCTTCCACGCCTTGGCATGAAGAGTTTGACCCCTGAAACTCTCAAACGTCTTCAAGAAGGAGAGGATGAGTAAACCAAATGCCTTTGAGTATCCTTTGTTCTAAAAAAATTAATTAAATAAAATACTTAGGAATCTATATTTTAAGTCATTTGGAATTACTAAAAGGCTTGCAATTACTTCAAAATTGCAACCGGTTAAGTCAGGGCATGGATTACTTTATATTCCCCCCCATGGTATTTTTTTTTTTATGGGAGTTGGGTAATACAATGGTGATGGGGGAGCTGTTCGCCTGATCTTTCATCTCAATCAACGACTACATCTCTTTCAATAGAAACCGGGTCGTTGTTTGAGGGGGAGAGTGAATGTGGAAAAATCTAAGGGGTATAAAAAGACTGTGGGTTTGCTTTAAAAGTCTAATTCTTAGATGTTGTTTGTATTCTAATGGGTTAATATTTGAAGGGGAGTTAATTAAATTTTAACGTCAAAGGTCCAACGTTATCTATTGTTGTAAATGTTTAGGGTGTTAAAAAAGCATGCTCTTTGTTTCCTACCTAATTAACCAATAGGGACTAAGTTGGCACAAATTGCCCAATCTTAGAAATTGCCTTAGAAATACTTAAAAAAATAAATAAAAGAAGATGAAACCAAAGGACTTAAATCTGCCAAAGTTTATAACTACAGGAGTAATAAAAGGGCGGCGATTGCCTTTATTTGGTCAAAACTTTCAAAAATCGTCAAAGTCAAAAAATCTCTCTCTCTATCACGCAACTCGCCGCCAAGTAACCAAGAATCAAGTCCGTTGATTTTCGTGTGATTTATCGCAAAGGTAATCATAGATCCTGTATCTATATCATTTTATTAAATGTGGTATATCAAAGGAATCTATCGAATACTCATTGAAAGTGTAAAAAAATATAGATTTAGGGCTCGTTTTAGACATAAATGCGAATGTAGTGCTGTAAGTGTGCGTTAAATCTGGAAACATTCATTAGGTTATATATGACTAAGGTTTGGATTGTGGTTTTCTATCTCAAACCTATAGTGAAGGAGTTTGCCATAATGCTTACCGGCGAGTTCCGTGTTTTTCTTAATGGCGAGTTGCTATTTTATCTTATTTTATTAATAATATTACTCAAACCCGCCGTATGCCTTTAACGGCAGGGTTGCCACGAGCGGTTTACAAAGCGGTGGGTTGCCAACGGTGTGGGTTGCCAACGGCGTGTTGCCTAACATCGGGGGTTGCCTACTGCGGGTTTTGCCCAACCAGCGAGTTGCCTAAAGGCGGGAATGACCAACAGCGAGTTACCTAACGCGGGTTGACATAGCGATTGTCCAAAACACGGGTTGCCTTATGGCGGGGTTTGAATAACCAGCAAGTTACAAAAAATTTTCTATATTTTAATCCAAACAGGTAAACCGCGCCGTCCTCTCGGTGGTTTGGTTCGAAAATATTTTATATATTCGCGCGGTTTGGCTCAATTCGCCTAACGGCGTATTGGAGCATCATCCAAGCGGTTGTTTGGGCTAAATATCATATTTTGACCATTTGAGCCCAATAATCTATCAAGGCCCATTCAATGACCCAGTTGCTTTTCCTAAATCCCATCCGGGCTTAAGTTAACAAGTAATTGATTCCAGTTGGATAATTAGTTAGATTTTTAAATCAAACCATAGTACAACTGTTTTAATCAATCGTGCAGTACATGACTTATAATCAATGCTAACGTTCTATCTAAACTATCGTTTTCTCTGCTATGGTTTTGTCTTCTTTTGTTAAATGCCGCTTATGCAGAATATGATAGGTCAGAACAAAATGTATCCCGGCTTCAATCCTCCTACATAAACAGATGAGCATAGTTGATAACCACGCTCTCAGTGGGTTAACAATCAGGAAACGCAACCTTCTTTTCAACGCACAAAGATTCAAAAGAACCCCTATCTTTCAGTATATCAGTGACTCCAGATTAATTAACCAACTTCTTTCCAAGCAATCACAGCCTCAAGCAAAGGTGCCTGCATCACCTGCAACAGTTCTGGAAACGATGTCATATAACTGAGAAGACTGGGTTTATAGTTTGTTCAAGTTGATGAACAATGGTTCGATTGGCTAAGTGCCTGACTTCTCAGTAAAGGCATTAAGCTGATTCTCCTGTCAACCCAGCTCACCCATTTGAGTTACCTCCGTCTGGTGACACGGTGATTGATTTTGTTAATGAGCTGGTATAATCCTGAACCTGTAAAAGGTCTCCATAAAAACTAACAAATTATGTGTATCAAAACCTTGGAGGGCAATTCTAATGCTTGCTAAACCAGTGCTTGACAGGAAAGCCTTCTGCAGTGACAAACCCAGACAAGAAAAAGAATAAACAGACAAAAATCGAACCAGTTCTGCAAATGCTGTGGGGGAATCTCACTCAAACATAATTGATCCATGCAGAGCTAATATGGAAGCATTACTCAAGGGATACCAGACAATTTTCTCACACAAAGCACGCCACAAAGCCAGTCTGAAGAACCCAAACAGAAAGTAACCTCCTCTCCTTATCCCTATGGAACGGTTTTCCAAAGTGATAATCTATTACTCTGGCAATAAACACAACATCCAACGACGGTCCTGCATCTTCTGTTCATCACACTGAGATGATTATGTCTTAAAGTAAATCCAAGTTCGTTCCTAAAGGTGGGAGTTCAGTTTAAGTGATTTGGAATGCAATTCCCGAACCCCTATTACTGAAGCCATTCACAATCCTCGTATTATCCCAAGTACTGCAGATGGTTGCCTGAGAATAACAAAGAAAACCCACAAGAAAGTGCAAGCTGAGACAACCAGGCAACACAAGAGCGTGCTACACCCAAAAAGCCTACAACCACCACACCAGTCAAACAAACCAAGCCAGCTCCTTCTCCCGACAAAGAAACCTTCCAAGCGTAAACTTCCACAGAAAATTAGAAAGGGAAAGCCTACTTTCCAACTTATTAACGAAGAAGATGAAGCTCGATAGGATGATGACCCTGATCACGATCAGGCATGAAGTTACGTTTAGAATCTCATTCAATAAAGGGAGAAGAAGAAGGTAAATGATGCTTGAACATTGGAACGGAGCTATCAAAGCTTAGCTTGGATCCAACCTTTCTGCCCTCAAGATTCGGGACCTTTTGGAGAGTAACCCCCGATAGGATCCATGTCAGAACAACTCCCAAACAGCATGAAGTAAGGGAAAGGGAAAGGCCGTTGTAACTGAAGACCAAGTAGCCCATTCCCTGAAGCGATCTTCAAAGAGAAAAGAACTACTGATCAATTTTATTCCTATGCTAGGCTTGATCAAACTCCTCCCTGATTCGACAACTGGACCCCATCCTCAACCCAATATTGATCAACAGAGAATGTTGATCCATGAATCTTCTTCAACGTCTGATTCAGAAAGAACTGAAAGTGAAACAGAAGCCGCTGCTCCTAAAGGTGATCAAGATCAAGGTGAAGTAGACTCGTCTACCATAACATCAGGAGTTAGCATTCATTATCAGTACCCCTAGAAAGCACATGAGGCCTGGCAGGACCAAACCCTGAGCCCATGAAAGAAAGACCAGACTGGATCGACTCTGGAAAAATACATGGTCCTCATGCTGACCAAACCCTTAGCACATGGATGAAGAAATCCTCGCACAATGCCTAACCCAAAGGATCATAGAAAACCTGAAGCTCATACCAATAACGAGTCATCGATGACAAACCAGAAAGTCATTCTGGTCTATGTCATCCATGAAAAATCTCGATGACACATTTAACTGGGATCAATTTCTTCATGACAAACCAAACCGAAGTGAACAGAGAAATCGTACATTAGGGAGGAGTCTATACCACAAACCTGATTCAAAGTCATCAGACAACAACTTCGAACTCCTCCAGTGGATTCTCCCCTTCACAGAGGTCTCATCTTCTAAGCCATCATTACTGGTCACCCTTATGTACCAAAAAAATGTGTCGCTCCCCACCAATCAACACGGAAGCTACAACAATCACTCACCTACTATCTCTCCCTGAAAATTACTCCATTCATCGCCCTTAACAGTTAAGAGGTGCAAATTGGAGCAAGAGATGTCTAAGTGAAGAAGACTTGATCCACTCTGATGTTTGGCTTCAATAAGATCCCAAGTCCTACTAACTGTGATCTTATCTATGAACAAAACTTTGATGAAGCTCTCCAAAAGTTCTTGAATGACACACATACAGAATTTAATCTGAAGAAATACTCTGTGTTGCCTGGCCCAGAGTCTGTCAAGAATCAAGAATCTGAAAAAAGCCCGAAGGAGATTATCAAAGCTAAAAGGAACAGATGAGGAAAACAAATTCACTTACTCCATCAGGTCAACTATAAAGTGATCTGAAGAATTTTGATCTAAAAAGAAGCTTTTCATCATTCACTAACAATGAATAAGAAGAAGTCCTGCACATAAACACCACCAACAACCGTCTATTACATGTCTTAGATGGAAAGCTTTGATTAGCGTATGAAGACGCCGATGGATAAGGAAGTGCAGAACAAGGTGAAAGACCAAAAGATAAAGCTTGATAGTGATGAGGAATAAGAACGATGATGATTGAATCAGGCCCTAGAACGCTGGATCACAACCATGGAAGGTCAACAAAGAAAAGAAGATCTGATTTCTTCTGCCGCTTCAGCTTCTGGGTCAGCTAAACCTCCTCCGAAAGCTGATGACCAAAGTTCAAAGAAACCAAGGGAGTCTGAGGCATCTGCTTCCAAACAACATCCAACTCTCTCCTCAACTGGATGGCAGATCACTGACACAAGAGAGGCTGGTGTTGACTCTTCGATGCACAGATCTGATCCCGAATCAGAACACTCTGAACAATCTTCAGATGACATTTCAAAGCAGGATGAAGGGAATGACTCAGATATGGAGGACACTGACAACGCTCACATTCCCAAGGTGTCGACCACTACGTGGTTTAAGCCGATTCCAGAAAGCGAGAGACCTGCTACACCTGAACCAGAATGGACCATTCCCCCAAATGATTTCCCGGAACCAGAACATAACTGGGCAAATGCATACGCCACAACGTTTAAAGTTCCGGAGGAAAACAAGCTTCAAAGGAAGACGTATGATATCGGGTCGTTCATCAAATGGTTCTGCAGACGAACAGGAAAGAAGAAGCTCTGCAAAGCTGACTTAGAAGGACCAGCTTTCAACCTCGTTAAAGCCTTTCACAAGAACAGTGTCTTTCTTCAATATCAGATGGATGAATGCCATAAGCTGCTGACAAATAAAGTTGATTTGAGTAATCCTGAGGGTCATCAAATTCTGAGAAATATATATGAACCACTGCCCTTAGGAGGACCACCAGGTCAGGTAACTATTCAACCACATTCTTCTCATACGGATCAGATTATCTGCTGACTGAGTGACAAAGAGCGAAAAAATTGCCCTTATCCATAACCAAGCCTCAAAGCTGCTCGTTCCTAAGACTTTGGCCTTGAAAGAATTAGTTCCATCATTATGGGTTGAAAGTGAACGCTAATATGACATCAATGCGGTCTATGGCAACACCCACTGGTGGTTATAGAGGAAAGAATTCATATCAACAAACACAGTGAGTCCTCTGATCGTGAAGCATCAGATCCAGATGCGAATTCTCCAGTGGGTCAGTAGTCAAAGTGTTTTTGAAAAATATGGATACAGACTACCTAAGAGAGATAATTCTTGCCGATCTGATTACCAAGATACAATATCTCGGAAAAGGATTTACCAAAAATCTTCTCCAAATGACTTGAAGATCTTTCCTGATCTCATATCAAGAAAAGCTCAACCATCTGCCCAAGACTGACCAGACCAGTCCTCCACACAGCAGTCAACATGTGATAAGAAACCTGGTGGATCAGAATCGAGTGTGGGATACCTTGCAGCTACGGAGAATTGAAAGTTATTTACCAACAAAAGATCAACATGAACGTCTAATTGGATGCAGCCGACTATACTTCAAAGAAGACATAAACATGTCCTAAGCCAAGACCCGTTATCTTACAAGACAGAAATAATCAAGAAGCAGATGAGGCTGAATGAGCTTCACAAGTTATTAGTTAGTGATGGGTAAACGTTGACAAGAGTCATGAAAAGCTGGACCAAATGGTTAAAAGCCTTTCATCTTCGAGTACAATAAGGGCATGGAGACAGGAAGATGGTCAGAGGAGACAAAGAAGAAGCAAAGACAATGCCACAGGCAATCAAGAAAGACTACAGATCATAAGGATCGTATCGAAGTCAGAAAGCTTGTTGGAAGAAGAATAATAGATATTGACTACTGGCCTGATCAACAGAACAACGTGACACAACAATCGTCATTACAATCAAAGGGTTCAAATCTTATTCTATTGTGAATAATAATACCTTTACATTAGAGGTAGTTTAATCCTTGATGGTTAATGTAGGAGTAATTTATATCCTCACTATTGAGGGGGGGCGGTGCAGTCATATGCATCTTACACGTCTTGCGAATTAAGGCCACACTTTTCTCCCAAATTTTATAACATATTTAAATCATTGATTATCCAAAATGTCCAAGGGTTTAAATTTTGATAAGAGGGAGAAAATGTGAATTAAATATGTTGTATAAAAAAGAACAAGTGAATTTTAGACTCATAACTCCCCCAAACTGCTGAAATAAGTGTTCGAATACCGAAGCACATTTTGAGGGGAGCGTTCTGAAAAATGTCAAAAACATCGAAGGGACTAAACGCTTTGATATTTATATCATAATGTACCCTTAATTGAATTTTTCAATTGTGTTGTATGGAAAGGAGAACAGTACCAAAGACCGCCAAGCATCGTACTTAATTGGAGTTATAAGGTTTGGGTAAGGTAGGTACTATTCCCCAATGAATCCAGCCATAACTTGAGGATCTACCAGGGACAATCCAACTAGTTTAATGTAGAAGTCCTTAGGAATGAACATTAAAAAGGAGTAAAAGTGAAATAAAGGGAAAAGTGCCGACTGAGATGGAGCTAGTACAGGAATAGAACCCACAAAAGTTTCAGTCGATGAAGTCTCGGTAAGACCACAGAAGGGGTTGAAGGAATTAAAAAGAAATTGTAAAGAAAAAAGGGTGTAAAGAAAGAAGCCCTGCCATCTCACTTAGGCAGAAACCTGGTCAATTCATAAAGCTTCCAAGAAATCACTAAGATAGATTGCTGACATTTTGAAGATCGACATCATGGACCCATTGATGCAATGCACAAGACCTACCCTAGCCACACCAGATTTCTAACAAAGATGCCACAATTTTATATTGTCTAGCAAATGGGGTTCAAATTGATTTTGCTCAATTAATCTAGGGTGAGATTATTTCAAAGATGAAAAATAAAAATAGGGAGACGGTTATCCCCTACTCGAGATTTTTGTCACTTTTATTGGAGCACAAAATGGATGGTTATGGAATTGATGAGGTCAACCTAAACCCCACACAAATCTTCAGTGTTAACAACTGGACACTGAAGAAAAACCAACCTGAAGGACCTCCTTTCACTCCCTATATGCTGGCTATCTACAATGTTGATATGTCGTCGTGTAGCTGTTATTTATGTTTTTAAGTTTTAAATTTATATTTTGTCGACTTTACCTAAAACAATACTTTAACGGGCAGTGTACTCGATCAGATGGAGTTTCGTGGTAAGTAGGGTGTCGATCACTAAGAGTGATAACTAATATTTTATTTTATCTATATTTTGGTTATCTATTCTATTCTATGTTAAACCTATGCTAAACCTATGTTAATCCTAATTCTAACGGATAAGGGGTTTTTTTTAGTCTAAGAGACTAGCACGGGTTTTGTGGTAACTAAGATCAATTTAAGACACAATAACACACGCAAACAGACAGACAAAAGATAAAAGAGCGGTCTAGCCAAATATAAGAAAACTATATTAACCATGATTAATCCAATTAAAATGTTGGTTTGTTTATTTAGTGCAATGAGTGCTTATCTTGAGGCGGCATATCATTCCAAGATTTAGGCGGTACTTTTTCCTAAAACCTAGACACATAGAATTCTGTCACAATTAAACGCATCCGCATAAAGCATCTTATTTGTTGTTTATAATTTATCTTAGGAGATTAATAATGGTGTTCTTATTAAAACCCTAGCTCATAGAGACTTTACCCACTTACTGCTTAATGGCAATTTATATACTAGTACTCCACTGTCCAAGTCTTTACTAATGGACTAAGAACATACTCGTTGATCCCAGGGTCACCTGCTGGTCTAGCTAAGCTCACTAATCTAAAGGCAAAGATAGGGCATTATTTGTGATCCTATTGATCTAGATATATAAATCACTATATGGAGAGTCATCCCAGCATCTAGATAACTTGGTCGGTATCACTAGATCCAGTTGAATGATAAGTCGCATACAAAAGCACGTAAACAAGTATAAATTGATAAACATAAACAAGCAATCAATAACAAATTAAGCAGTTGATACAAACCAAACATTTAAATATTTATAACCATGGCTAATACCCACGGGTATTAGCCCTTAATCATCATAATCAATACAAGAGTAATAATTCAACCAAGGCAAACTAACCGAGTTAAATGAATGATACCAAAAATCGAACAATTACTAGAGTATAGGAGATTACAAGGTGTTTCCTATGGAATTAATAGCTTTGCTTGACCTTTTTTGCTCTTCTTGTCTTATTGTCTTCTGAAAATTGAATTTGTGGTTAAGGTATCAAAAATATGATCAAGCACCCTGAAAACTTGTTTTTAGGTTTTCTATGTAAACTGTCTGGAATTTGGTCAAAATGACATATCGAGAGAGTTAGATACGACGTATCGGGGGTTTCTTGGAGTAGGAACCACGTTCGATATCTTCTAGAATATTTTATTTCTTTATCTTGAATACGGCGTATAGATGTCTCTATAGATGTCTCTAGGATACGGCGTATTGGTCTTTGTATCTTCGTGGTTTCTTGTGAAGTGCAGGCACAAATACGTTGTATCTTCCTTGATGGATACGGCGTATAGGATATCAGAGTCAGTTTCTTCATATTTCTTCGTTTAAGCTCCAGAATGCATGCCTTTTAGCTAATCTTCACCAAGTACTCCATAATTACTGTAATTCTCAAATATAAACGATTAAGTAACAATTCATGCAATAATTATACAAAATAGGTAATTTATATGGGATAAATGATGCTATAAAAGTGACATTATTTGATGTCATCAAATATCCCCCCACTTGAATCCTACTTGTCCTCAAGTAGCCTTTAAAAGTTTATAAAAATGTATCCCTAAGGATCTTTTCTGTTAAGCATTTATTTGATTAATTACAAGTACACAACCAAAGACCTCACGAAATAGGAAGATGAAAACACTTAAATCACTCAACTAATCTATGTGGTAACATGTAACTAATTCGCTCAATTGCTCAGTCATGATGAGTATTCTATCATAATCTTGGCAAGGATACACATCTCCACCACTAAAGTAAAGGAGTAACAAGTTTATAAAGTTAAATTAGGTTTTTATTTTGTAAGGCATATAAGGGTTTGATCACTTTATCTAGTCTCTACCGATACTAATATTCCAGAAAAGGTGACAAAGACCATACATACACACCCATAATGTTGATCCTAATAGAATAGATCTTGAATTCCTTATGCTTGTTAAGGTTTAGTTATGCTAGATAAATCTAACACAACTATAGTAGAAACTTTGATTGTGAATATCAAAGACTATGCAGAATCTAGCCAATGATACTAAGAAGAATTTCAATGAAACAGTAATTCTAATGAACACACAGATTAACAAACAAAAGCTTCAATATATTAATACGAATACTCTAACTAGTATTAAGGTTACAAAACCTTGAAGCTACGAATAGATTGACAGAATAATGAAAGATATATCAATCTCTATACCCTAGGACCTCCTTTTATACACCAAGGAGTCCCAACCGGCTTACAATATTTTCTTAAGTTATCATGATCTTCTAAACAAATAACTTATACGTATCTTTTACAAAAATATCTCATACATATCATATTAATGATCTTTATCCTTTCTGAGCAATCTTTAACCTTTTAGCAGTTGTAATCCTTCTACAGCATTAACTTTCATTACCAACAGTATTAACTTTTGTACCAGCAACACTAACTTAGCAGTATTAATTCCTTTGAGCAGCATTATCTTTAACAAGAATAGTATTAACTCCAAACAGCATCAAGAAGCTTTTAATCCCAACAATCCTCCCCTAAACTTGATATTTATCTTCAAAATCATCAAGTTTCTTCATTCAAAGCTTCATAATCACCAGGAGGATGCTTCCAAACACTTCATTAACCTTTGAGCTGTTTTGTGAGAAGTTTAAGAAGCTGATAACACATTTCATTCTAATCATCAGCTTGCAGCTTCTTATTGAACATTTCTTCAATTATGACTGGTTTAAGAGGATATCTTTTATCAACCAGCATGTAGATGTGCATAGACTCCATTCTCACAAAATGTACTCTATAGGAATCAATCAACTTCCAAATTATCACTTTGTTTCCTAATTGATTCTTCCATATATCTCCTGCTGTCAGTGGTTCCAACATAATTTTCAAATTCTAGCATAACATCAAATCCAAGTCTTCCACTGGTTTTGTTGACTTAAACCTAGCTTTTACCAGTTTCCACACCGTTTCTAAATCTTCTCTGTCAAAGCTTCTAAGCCTTGCATTAAAAAGTTGATACAACTTTAAACCTCTATCAGCTCTGATTATCTGGTAATAGCTTTTCTTATCCTCTTTGTAAATATTCCAGTCAACAATACTTGGAGGCTTAGTAGCCAAAGTAATAGCATCAATTGTTATATCATCTGCATCCTCTATAACTATTTCAATAAGCTTTTTCATCTCAGCTTCTTCTTGATCATCATCTATCTTCTGCTTCTTTGAATTGTCATATTCAAGCCCTTCTCCTTCTCTTTTTAAACTGCTCTCTTTCTCAGCTTCAGCTCTCTTTGAACTTTCTTCTACCAACTCTGTTTTGTAGTCAACAAAAGTGTTAATTCTTTTGAAAGCTTTGTCAAACATGTCCTTAATAACTTCAAACTTAAAGCCCTTCAACTGTTTTAGAGTGTATCCTTCCATGTTTTTCAGATAGTTACAATATCGCGTATTCTTTTGTTGACTGAGTTGTGTTTGTTCCTCTTTTCTCTTGCTCTCAATTCTGCAAAGTGTTTCTTTCTAGCTTCTAAGAGTTGTACAAACAACTTTTACTTTTCTTCAATACTCAACTGCTCTTGTTCTTCAGCTTGTAATTGTTGAGCCATTTGATAGTCAGCATCCATCAATTGCTATTTTGGTTATCTCATGATCAATTAAAAGCATTTGGCTTCTTCTTCCTTTTGTCTTGCAAGCCTCTCTTCTTCTTCCAATTTAGCTTGTAATTGATCTTGAAGATTTAGAGCAACCTCTTGATCATACATAATCTGATCCTTCTTCTTTAAAGGTTTCTCAAGCTCAGTCATTTTTGCCTTGCCTTTGTCTTGTGAAGGTTTTGATGCAGCTGGTGTTGTTGTTGTAGTTGTTGTTGTAAATTCACTTGGCTCTTGAATCATAACCCCTCTAACTTTCGGTTTTGCAACTTTGATCTCTCTTAAAGTCTGATCCAGAGTTAATTCATTAACAGTTGTTGTTGTAGCACTGTAAGTAGTAACTTCAGCAGTACTAACTACCTTTTCAACCTCAACTTCCTGCTCATCTAAAATACTTGTATCAAACATTAGATTATCATCATTCCTCCCCTGAGTCTCATCAATCAATGTAACCTATGCATCAGCATCAATATCAGCTATTTTCCTACCCTGTTTGGATGCATCCTCCTGATCACCCAAACCTTCATCATCAGAGGAAATAACCTTAGCACTTAGACCAACCTTGTACAACCTTTTAAGTCCATGAGTTCTTGACCTTTTCTTCTTCTCAAGCTTCTTCACTCTCCTTTTTAAGCTATTAATCTCCAGTGCTTGATTGGTCTTTGTAGTCTCCAGAGCAAGAACTCTTGATTGTAATGTGGTATAAAGTTCCATCAATTCATTTAGTTTAATACTATCCTCACCACTAAGAAGTGGATCATTGGAATGTGTAGGTACACTTTCCACATTGTCAGTCTAATCTGTTATAGGTTCTATAGGACCACTGGATTGAGGAACCTTAGTGTCCTTCCTCTGTTTCCTCCTAGGTTGTTTCTTCTGAGGTTGTGATGTAGATGGTTGAGTAATAATGTGTGTGTGATAGGGATCAGTAGGAATAGCTGAACCTTCACCCATTTCTTCTTGAGCTTGAACCATCATGGTTTGAAATAAAGGTGTGCCTGTTCCAGAAAAACCTTTACCTTCCCTCTTCATGTTAGCAAAAATCTTCTTTGTGTGAGAGGGGGTAACATAAATCCTTTTATGATGTGACATATCCCCAATTTGTTTATTTACAAATAGTTGTACAAATCTTGGATACATCAGAAATTTAACCCCACCTTC
>BQNB010091860.1:0-26764 GCA_026074375.1 Tanacetum coccineum | reverse complement strand
TTTCTTTGGAGAGACCGTAAAAGCTGAAGACATGAAAACACAAGTCAAACACTATTGATAATAAACATGATAACAAATTATTCAATATCGGCATCAAAAAGCATATACCTCTAAAGTCTAAACCGTAAAACAATTCAAAACATACCCTCTTTAAACCATACACAACATAAAGATTCTTATGTACAACCAGCTATTAACATCTAATTCGCAAAAAAACATCGATTTTCAGTGTAAAATTGACCTTTTTTTTAAGTGCACCCCACCACAAAATCAAATTGCCCCCATGTTAAAGCAAAAACGATATTTCAATTTCATATAATATAAGTCTCTTGTATAATATTCTTTCCGTAGAACCAGAGTTTTTATTCGACTTCCATAGAAATTTAATATTAATTTCATTCCAACCTGAACCCGAGTCTCGCGACTGTTGAATGCACTTTTATTCTTTCTCTTTAAAACATCGATTTTTAGTGTAAAATTGACCCTTTTTTTTAAAGTGCACCCCCCACCAACGAAAAATCAAAGCCCCCATTGTAAAAGCAAAAACAGGATAAAACCTATATCTCCGTCTTCATCTTTGTTGCAAAACGACTTTTTGTCAAGATTTTTTTTTGCCCCCCACGTCCTCTACTCCCCCCCCCCCCCCCCCCCCCCCCCACCCCCCCCCTCCCCCCCCCCCCCCCCTATCCTGGTTCCGCCACTGCTCCTCACCGCTATCATTCTCGCCCTCATCCTCATCGCTCTTCTCTTCTCGGTGGTCATAGTCATACGCCCCCGCATCACCATCTGAGCTCGAGTCCTCCTTCGAATTTGAGCCGGAGGAAACTACAACAAACAAGGTATCTTTTCAGATGAGTAGAGTCCAACATAAAGCTTGGGACAAATAGAATTATAATTATATTTTACAAAAGCTTTGTAGTAACACATACTAATCTACAAATAATCGAATAAAAGAGATAATATAACAAGAAAGAAATTAGAATCTACCTTTAGTTGTTTTTCCGGAGACCACCTATTTTAACAAAGATGATAAGATAATAGCCATGGCACATGCCACACACGCCTTTCATTGTCAAAATCCATGGCTGGTCCAAATACAAGCTTGATGGTTTTTGGTAGAACTCAAAAATGAAACTGATAAAATAGTAGCAAGTGAGGTTGAGGTTGTTGGGTAATTAGTGCAGAAGTAATATACTGTATTTGTTTGTGTTTGAAGTGTAGGTAGTTGTGTATTAGCCAATGAGAGGGAAGGTTGTGAATCCTAATTTTTGATCGTCAGATTGGATTTCATCTCACGGTTAGTTATGGATATGATACAATTGATTTTGGAACTATTTTGACAAGTTTGGGCTTTCAAAAGGGCCAGGTCAATATTACAGGTTTACCACAATCTTAAGCAAGCTAGTCAATTGAGTGCCAAAAACGTCCACCCATGCAAGAGGCAACAAGCGGTAGATCTGACATGTACAACGTGCAGAATGTATACACTTTGTACACGTGGCTTGTCCCTCTTTACACGGTGACATTTTGGCACTCGTCCCCTCTAGTTTTTCTTTTGAGAGAACCTAAAAGCTGAAGACGTGAAAACACAAGTCAACACAATTGATCATCAACATGATAACAAATTTAATTCAATAGCGGCATCCAAAAGCATATACCTCTAAAGCTAAACCGTAAACAATGCAAAACATCCCCTCGTAACCATACCTAACTATACAATTCTTAGGTACAAACCCGCTATGAACATCTATTCCGAAAAAAAACATCGATTTTCTCAGTGTAAAATTGACGCTTATTTTTTAATGCAAAGAAAAAACCCACCACAAAATCAATTGCCCCCATGTTAAAGCAAAATCGAATTTCTCAATTTCATATAATATAATCTCTTGTATAATATTCTTTCCTAGAACCAAGTTTTATCGACTTCCATAGAAATTTAAATATTAAATTCATTCCATCCTGAACCCGATCTCGCGACGTTGAATGCACTTTTATTCTTTCTGCTGTAAAAAAACATGCGATTTTTTAGTGACAATTGACCCTTTTTTTTAAAGTGCACCCCACCACAAAATCAAATTGCCCCCATGTTAAAGCAAAACAGTGTAAAAACCTTATATCTCCGTCTTCATCTTTGTGTGCAAAACGACTTTTGTCAAGATTTTTTTTTTTGCCCCCCGTCCTCTAACTTCCTGGTTCCGCCACTGCTCCTCACCGCTATCATTCTCGCCCTCATCCTCATCGCTCTTCTCTTCTCGGTGGTCATAGTCATACGCCCCCGCATCACCATCTGAGCTCGAGTCCTCCTTCGAATTTGAGCCGGAGGAACTACAACAAACAAGGTACTTTTCAGATGATTATAGTCCAACATAAAGCATAGGACAAATATAATTATAATTATATTACAAAAGCTTTGTAGTAACCATACAAATCTACAAATAATGCGAATAAAGAGATAAATATAACAAGAAAGAAATTATGAATCTACCTTTATGTTGTATTTCCGAGACCACCTATTTTTAGTGTAAAATTGACCTTTTTTTTAAAGTGCACCCCACCACAAAATCAAATTGCCCCCATGTTAAAGCAAAAACGATATTTCAATTTCATATAATATAAGTCTCTTGTATAATACTCTTTCCGTAGAACCAGAGTTTTTATTCGACTTCCATAGAAATTTAATATTAATTTCATTCCAACCTGAACCCGAGTCTCGCGGCTGTTGAATGCACTTTTATTCTTTCTCTTTAAAACATCGATTTTTAGTGTAAAATTGACCCTTTTTTTTAAAGTGCACCCCACCACAAAATCAAATTGCCCCCATGTTAAAGCAAAACAGTGTAAAAACCTTATATCTCCGTCTTCATCTTTGTGTGCAAAACGACTTTTGTCAAGATTTTTTTTTTTATGAGTGCCAAAAACGTCCACCCATGCAAGAGGCAACAAGCGGTAGATCTGACATGTACAAAGTGCAGAATGTATACACTTTGTACACGTGGCTTGTTCCCTCTTACACGGGTGACATTTTTGGCACTTGGTCCCTCTAGTTTTCTTTGGAGAGACCGTAAAAGGTTGGGAAGACATGAAACACAATCAAAACACCATTGATAATAAACATGATAACAAATTATTCAATATCGTCATCAAAAAGCATATACCTCTAAAGTCTAAACCGTAAAACAATTCAAAACATACCCTCTTTAAACCATACACAACATAAAGATTCTTATGTACAACCAGCTATTAACATCTGTAAACTAAACTGCTATAAATTGTAAACTATATTAAGCCTAAATAATTTAGGATCATCATCAACAACAAATCAACCTCTTAACCCTAACTTATCATTGAGCAAACACAATACTTATCATACAAAATTATCATAATAAATCTTTTAACCATAATTTAATTAGAAGACACGTCCATAAACAACAATAAGCAAAATAATCATCATCTACATCCCAATAAAAACACAATTCAATTAACCGTATACACAAAAATAAGCTTGTAAACATTCAAATAATCCTCAACAACCTATGATAACTTTTGAACCGGCTACACAAATACGATTTAAACACTACAAATCTACAAATGTAAATAAAGTGATAAATGTAACAAGAAAGAAATCAAATCTACCTTTATGTTGTTAAATTAAATACGAAAAATGAGCATGTCAAATCTCCCCAAGCCCTACAAACTATTTAGAGTTTAGCAACCCAGTCATGACCAACAAAAAATCAACATGCCGCCATTATTGGAGGATTTGATCAGGAGTTCATATATGTTTGAATGAAGATCTTCCTTATAGACCTGAGATAAAAGATGATAAATAAATAAATAAATAAAAAACTATAGCAAGCATTACGTTCAACGAGAGAGAATGGTCTAGCTCATCAAAAACAACCATCTTAATGTTGCTCGTGTGCAACTTTCCTTTGGAGACCGGGACATTCACTGAGTTCCATGTCCCTATGATCAACTGGGAGCTCAAGGATTGGTTGTGACGACTATAGATGTCAAGAACTGTTGAAGTGATGCCAGTATCAAGTCTAATTTTCTTAACAAGAGCAATGACCTGCATGTCACATCACATCAACAACAGATTAAGACCAGTTTATAAAAACTTAAATTCCAACGAGAAAGTTAACCTTAAGGGATAGCAAATCAGTGAACCGGTAGAGCAAGTTCAAAGTGTTATGAGACACTTTCATTGTCTTCAACGTAATACTTTTGCACCACAAAAGAAAAAAAAATGACATGAGTTGATAATTATGATATAAAGATTTATGTGAATGAAAAGCTCAAGTTAAAATGGGTTTAGGAGCCCATAAGTTAAAATGGGTTCATGAGTTGATAATTACTTTCATTGTCAACTAGGAGTCTAGGTGTATGCTTTAACTCTAAGTAAAATGGTTGATCATATCAAACGGATTTAGAGTAATCTCAAGCATATTAAGAGGGTGTTTGTTTCGGGTTATATGTGGGCTTATGAGTTCGACTTATATAACATAAGCCCAATTTTCCGTTATATAAGCCAAAATCAAATAAGCTCATAAGCCCACGTATAAGCCGAACAAACACCCCCTAAAAAGCTGGTTATAGTTAGCACATTGGTTATAAATGTCTAACTTTAAATGTGAAATGTCATATAAAAAGCAAACTGGTTATAGTTAGATCATTGTCTCCTTGTTATAGATATTTAAGAGTACTCATGTTCTAGATATTTAACATTAATGTTTGTAGTTAACATACAAATGTTAATAAACCATCCATAGTGGCAACACACCAGTTTCATATATACTAGAGTATAATATATAATAATTATACTTATATACTAGTTTTAATCCCCGTGCACGCACGGGGCTTATACATTATTTTTTTAAATATAGTGTAGAGATATATAATTTTTATTTTTTCTATTTTATAAGTTATGAAAGTTTAAGGGGTTACTTGTTTTTTTTATAAAGTTATAATAAAAATTTGTAAATTTATAAATTTACACTTAACTCTATATAATTTATTTATAATTAAACCACTCAAGTTTTATTAATCACCTCCTCTTTTTTTCAAGTTTTTGTTTTTATAAATTTGACACATATATTTTTATGTGTTTTTTTCTTTATCAAATTTCTCCATCAAAATAATGTTAAAGTATTTAAGCTTTTTAATTAAACATATATTTAAAAATAATAAAAAAATTAGAAGCATCATACCTAATAAGGAAAAATTCTTTTTTTTAAATGCAAAAGTCCCCACTTTTCGTTTTCGTTTTCGTTTGCTAGGTAAAAGATATAAGGTTCACTCCACACCGCCATCATTCTCGCCCACATCATCATCGTTCTTGTCCTCTCGATGGTCATAGTCATACGCTCCGTGTCATCATATGTCCCCCCGCATCATCATCTGAGCTCCGAGTTTGAGTTGGAGGAACTACAACAAACAAGGGACTCTTCAGATAATTATAGTCCACCACAAAGCATAGGACACATCTAATTAAAATTATATTTTGTAGTTAACATTCAAATCTACAAATAATGAGAGTAAAGTGATAAATATAACAAGAAAGAAATTATGAATCTACCTTTATGTTATACTTCCGAGACCACCTATTTCAACAAAGATGAGAAGATAATGACCATGCCACATGCCACACACGCCTTTCATTGCCAAAATCCATGGCTGGTCCAAATACAAGCTTGATGTTTTTTAGTAGAACTCAAAAATGAAGTTGATAAAATAGTAGCAAGTGAAGTTGAGGTTGTTGGGCAATTAGTGCAGAAGTACCGAAAAGTCTTTGAGTTGGAGGAAATTTGTGTAGTGTATTGGTTTGTGTTTGAACTTTGAAGTGTTGGTGGTTGTGTATTAACTAATAAGTATGAACTAATGAGAGGGAAGGTTGTGGATCCTGCTGATTTTTGACCGTCAGGATTTGATCTCATGGTGATACAGGAGCCCTCTGAGTTGGTTTTGGACTATTTTGATAAGTTTAGGGCCAAAATTAATATTACTATAGGGTTCTAAAAAGCGCGCTATAGCAGCGTCATAGTGCGAGACGTGGCCTTCACGTTACGAAACAGGTTAAGGCGTCGCCTCTAGACATAGCGTGCAATAAAGCACGATAAGGCGTGATAAAGCGTGTTATAGCGCGCCTTTTTTGAAGCTTTTAAAAATTTTCATAGATCTGAGCTTATTTACAAGTATTTATGATTTGGGTTGTATGGGATTCGGGCTCAGTAACTCCATAACTCAATTTTAAGCCTAGTAGCTAACTAATATTGACCACTATATAAATATTTTTTGCCGCCTTGAGTCATGCCTTAAAAACGCTATGACGCAACGCCTCACGCTAAAGCTTGAGGCTTGGCTATGTCGCCACGCCACGCTTCACGCTATTTATAACATTGACTACAATCTTTCCGATTCCAAATTACAAAATACGTTATTATAGTGAGGTGACAACTTGAGACTTAGGCTATGTTTGACAACAAGCATTTGAAAGCGTTTAAGAAAGACAAACGATTAACGGTAAGCATTTTAGATTAAAAACTTGTTTACCAACACCTCAACTAGCGTTTGAATATTGTTTAACTACTCCAATCTCAAATACTTCTTTAAGAAGCATTTTAGAATTGCTCCGAACACTTTGTTTGCAAAATTACATATATCGTCTCAAAAATATTATAGTAGTATAACATCGATGACTTTTAATAAAAATATATGTCTTTTTTTTTGTAATTTTACACTTTCTAATACGTTATCAAACATTTTTTTAACAAACAGCTACTGCTAACTGCTCGTGATAACTGCTATTTCTTACAGCTTATTGCAACCGCTATTGCTATTGCTTATTGTTGTCAATCACCAAACATTCTTAGTTAAAAATGGATTTAATTGGGTAAAAATCAATTAGGGATGAGTTTAGTTTGAGTTTTTAAATACTATAGATAAGTGGTGAGCATCGGGTCGGAACCGACCCGAACCGAATTAAACTGAAACTAACCCGAAACCGAATAAAGAAAATTTGGCAACCGATAACTAGGGGTGTGCAGAAAACCGAAAAATCGAACATAAATCGAAAAAAACCGAAGAATCGAAACCTAAAGAACCGAAACCGATTGAAAAACCGATGGTTCGATTTTCAGATTAAAAAAAACTGAAGTTTTTGGTTCGGTTTGGTTTTAGCATTAAGAAAAACCAATATAAACCGAACCGATCTTTATAAACACGAGAACAAAATAAGTTTTGATCGAAGCTAAGGGATGATGAATATGTTCCGCTAAATTAACTATATCATGTCGAGTAACTACTATTTGTTTCATATGTTTCTTGAACATGCCATATAGGACACACAATAAATTTTCTTCTATGAGTTTTTTGTGTTTATTAGGTTTTATTGTGTTGCTTTATAACACATAAACAATTTTTTTAAAGATTTTATATGGTCATTTGTTTCTTATTGTCATTGTTGTGTTTTTTGTTGTTCTTCTTTGGATTGTGTTTTTTGTTGTTCTTGTTTGGATTGTTGTTCTTGTTTGGATTCTAAATCCACTTTGTAAAAGCAAAGCTTGATAAATTGTATAAAAACCGAAAAAACCGAAAATATGCATAAATGGTATGCTACTCGAGTAAAACTGATATTTCTACAATCAACTCTTTCAAAGTTGGCTTTTGCCGTTTAAAGAAAATGTATACTTTTAACAGAATCCTAGATTTGCTACTCACAAGTCGTGTTTTCGATTTACATGAGCTCGACCCGTCATATAAGGACGGACCTACATGGGTATCGGGTGTTGCACGAGCCACACTCAGTTTGTGTCACGAAGTATAACATTTTTAAAATAGTGTATGTTTTTATATGTGCAACCCTCCAATATTATTTGTGCTACTTTATTTCTTTATCGCACAACATTAGTTTAGCCTAAAAATTATTTGTGGTGCAAATTTTTTTAATCATGATGAATTTTTTTTTTTGCAGCACCTTTATCAAAATCTTGGATCCGTCCCTGACGTCATATATTATGAAATCAAGTTTGTGTTCGACCTCTTTATACTTTAGACACTAGGACTTCAAGTCAATGATTAACAACAACTAAGATGATCGAGTGACAAGGTATGAAGACTCGAGTCCAATCTTGACATACTCGACTTTGGGCCCACCCGGTAGACGCACGGCTTAGTTGGTTTCGAAGGAGACTTGGCAAATACGATTCCATTTTAGAGTAGAAACACACTTTTTTTTAGTTTTATTGATTCGGCGTACCTTTAATGTACGCGACATTTTTCACTCGAATGTACGCAACTTTATCAAGTTAATTTCGAGAGAGTTTCTGACCCTTTTCCGGCCACTTCCAAGACAACACAATTAACCAAGTTCAAACCCTTTTTATCTTTTGTGAAGAAACAAAGTAACTTACCTAAGGGGCTAAGGGTGTAAACGAGCCGAGTCGAACCGGAAACTGGTAAGCTCGAGCTCAACTGAAATACTAAAACTCAATTTGGGCTCAATTTGTGAAATACTAAAACTCAACTGAAACTCGATTTGGGCTCGGAGCATTAGATTTCGAGCTCGAGCTCGACTTGTCATATACTCGAGCTCGAAGCTCGATTGTTTTCACATTTGAGGCTCAAACTCAATGAATACTTGGTATATCAAGCTCGGCTCGACTCGATTTGTATGAAAATTAAGCACTTATAAGTATATAAAAGTGTAATTTTTTCCAAGCTCGATAAGGCTCGCGAGCTTAACGAGCCTCGACTCGAAAATATACTCAAACAACTCGAACTCGAGCTCGACTCGTTTAAATCGAGTCGATTTCAAGTAGTTTTGTGAGTGGTCTCGTCTAGTTTACACCCTGTCCTTACCACTAAGTTACTCGACGAAAGTTTCAACATTTCACACATGATATAAGATACGTTGTTATCCCATAAGGTTATCCTCTTCTTGTTTTTAAGCCTCATCCTCATGCATGAATAGAGGCAAAAACCATGATGTGTATATTATAGGTGTAAATTTTTTTGTCAACAATTTCACTATCACAAGACGCGTGTACATATTTTACTTACACGCGCGAGTAGGGACACCATTCATTAAATTCCACAAAAAATAAAACTTATGAAAATATATAAAAAAAAGAGGCGCCCACATACACAACACTCTTTTGTCATTCATGTTTAACTGTTTTTGCCTCTTGAAACCAGTTAATAAAACACTAGTTTAACGTTGGATTTTTCAGGTTTGTAATGTTTTTTTGGTTATGTTTTATGTTGTTATTAATGGGTTTTGATCCACTTTGTGTTTGGTTTTTTTAACATGCACCCATGTATTCTAAATTTATAATGCATTTGATGTTTTGTTAGTTATGTTATAGGCTAATTAGGATTGCTTACTGAACCTATATATATGTTTGTTTTGATAATACAAGAATTAGATAATTGTGTATGGATAGAACATAGAAGCCTTCATATGTTTTAATATGGATTTTAGTGTAGCAAATAAACAAAATTTTGAGGATTTAGATAAGAGTAAAAACCAACTTTGAGTGTAATAAGCAGTTAGGACTTAGGAGTTGCCAACCTCTCAAATAACCAAACTCGCTCCGAAAGGGTCGACTTTACCCGGTTTGAGTATGTGGGGCGGTGGGTGTAGTCCCATGGATTAGTCGGCCAAAAAGCCGGGCACCTTCTTTAAAAAATAACAATAGGAAAATAGCTACGTATATAATTAAAGCGCTTTGTTACAACAGAAACATATCCGGACACTATCTCACGCATTGCTCTTTTGTTAGTTAAAAAAGCATAACCAAATCTAATAAGCAATCCCATGCACCGCCTTAATTGAGGTCGGTAAGTAGGTTGAGAGTTGCTTAATGATTTGCTAATCTGATTGCCAGGCGATGCCTGTTAGAATATTATGCTTTCTTCAAAAAGTATAAGCACTTCTAATTAGCTTAGGTGTTTTGTTTGTGGTATTATTTAATGATTTGATGAGGTGCTTTGAGTTCGATGCTAATGGTATTTAATGTCTTCGGATCGTGTAATTAGTTTATTGAAAGAAGGTAGTTAAGGCAACTGAATTCAGCTGAATTCGGGGTTTGTAAAATCTCGGGGCAGTAATAGATGTCAAGATTTGAAGGAGTTATAGTTTCTGATCTATCACTTCAAAGCCAGTTCGCTCAAGTACAACTTCGAAACCTCAAATCCAAGGTGATTATATTCAACACCATTTTTGTCGTGCTATCATATTGTAGTTTATAACATCGTAGCTATATATCTGTCATTACATTGAGCTATAATAGAAGATTTAGGCGTGTTTAGACAAGCTTTTAAAGAAATCAGTAAGTCGTAATACCATACATTCCATACACTTTCTAGTTAGCCAAAAGCCAATAATTTATCCCCAGTGCAGATAACTATGGACACAAACAACTTGCAAGATTTAACGTAAAGTTGGTTCTGAATATTTGGGTCAGTGTGTTTACGAATTACGATTATGAGTTATTATTTATGGCCAAAGTAATTTACACAGAGTTTGACAGTGCATTCTGAATCTACTTCAAGGATTATAATCAGATAATTAGTTGGTGAAGATTGGGTAGTTTGAATATTCTATATGTGTGCTAGTATCCGTTTTTTAACAACTTATTAGCAGAAAATTATAATCATTCTCGTTTTTGTAGTCATTTGTTTCATGATCCTTTGTGCGAGGTATTGTTTTACAAAATCTTTTCCTGATATTGGTTTTGTAGTTTATAGCATTAAAGAATCAAAATGGGCAAGTTCTTGTCGAGGACTTGCCATCCTTGCTAGTGAAATTGAAGCCTTTTAGTGAGATATTCAAGGAGGATGAAATAAGGGATTTATTATGTGCATCTGGTTCTGATTCTAGTAATGATGTCGATTTTGAAGGATTCCTCAAGGTAATTAATGTCTTCATGCCAAACATTACCATTTGTCATCTTTACTTATATAATTTGTGAAGCGGACACATAAATATTTGCGGGTCAACTCAATCCATATGAGCCGTCCTAAAAAGTTACCCTTTTGGACCCGTCGTCTAAATTTGGACTTATACTTAAATATCTTGAAGTGATTTGAAGGTTGCGTTAACCGTTAATTGGATTGTATGGGCAGGCTTATGTAACTATTCAATCAGAAGCTGCAATGAAGTCTGGGGAACCGAAGAGCCCATCTTTGTTTCTTAACGCAACAACCACAACACTACTTCACACCATTTATGAATCGGAAAAACAATCTTATGTTGCTCACATCAATAGTTATCTTAGAGATGATCCTTTTATGAAGCAGTTTCTTCCTATAGATCCTTCAACGAATGCGTTGTTTGAGCTTGCTAGAGATGGTGTTCTACTATGGTATTTAAGCATAAATAATTGACATGTTCATAAGTTTGGGGTGTTCTCTAATGTATTACTACGCTAAAATGCAGTAAACTCATCAATGTGGCTGTACCCAACACAATTGATGAACGAGCAATCAACACGAAGAGAATGCTCAACCCGTGGGAAAGAAATGAAAATCATACTCTTTGTCTTAACTCGGCTAAGGCTATTGGATGTACAGTGGTCAATATTGGTACACAGGATCTTGTGGAGGGAAGAGTAAGCTATTTGATGTATAATTTTTAAATTTACGTTAAAATATGAATGATTTTAGTTATTGTAATCTGATGTTTACTAATTCTGTTTTGCAGCCTCATCTGGTACTTGGCCTAATTTCCCAAATTATAAAGGTGGGGCAGGTGTATCTATCTTGTTTTATAAAGAATACGTTTTCTTTATGATAATTTGAAGTTATGGTCTAGAAAATGACTGATAAGCCAGGTTTTCTTTGTTGCTACAAAATGAATCAAACGGGACACACGGCCATCTATATGTGCAAGTACAATGCCCAAAACACGATAAATGAGATATTACGTTGGTGCATATCCAAAGAAAGTTATTTATTCTACTTTTAACTCTTGTTTCTTGCGATTATGACACTTCCAGATACAAGTCCTGGCAGATCTCGACCTTCGGAAGACACCTCAGCTCCTGGAATTGGTGGAGGACAACACTGTTAGTTCTTGATCATTTTTTTTAACCATACTATATGTAAACGAATGCTGATTATAGTAATTTTCAGGATATTGAAGAGCTTATGGGATTAGCACCCGAAAAACTCTTATTAAAATGGATGAACTTTCATCTTAAGAAAGCAGGCTACAAGAAACCTGTTACAAATTTCTCGTCTGATCTTAAGGTAATATCATCTTTTTGTTGGGCTTCTTATATGTTGTTGTAGTCTTTTCATGCCCTTAACATTTGGAAAATTTTGGGGAGCTACAATACTTAAATAATGACCATCAGTTGTCATGTTTATTACTTTATTTAGGACTCAGCGTGTAAATCTACACTTAGACTTTTTGTTGACTGAGGTGGCATTTTTGACCCATTGCCCAACCCGTCCGACCCACCCACTTTTCCTCCTCCAGTTAACATCTTCATTTGTTGTACGGTGCAGGATGGAGAAGCTTATGCATATCTACTTAATGTTCTGGCACCTGAACACGGTAGCCCAAACACTCTTGATGTCAATGATCCTGTGACAAGGGCAGATTTGGCACTTGACCATGCGGAAAAGATGGATTGCAAAAGATATATAACTCCAAAGGACATAGTTGATGGCTCAGCAAATCTAAATCTTGCATTTGTTGCACAAATATTCCACCAAAGGTAGAAAAAAAGACCACTTAATGTATCTCGTTATATCTTTCCTGTTTGAAATTGATTATATAATAATCAGTTTATAGTGTTTGCGTCTGGGCTAAGTTTAATAATCAATTTTGAATAAACAAAACGTCATTACATAAGGGTAGAGGAATGGGCTAGCTTGGTAACTAAAGTTGTCCTTACTCCTATTTGATTTCCGGGTTGGGACGCATGTTTACCAAATTACACCAGCTTGAAAAGTAAGTTGCTATGTTATGGATTTCACCCTATCTTGTTCTTTGATTCTGATTATTCAATATCACATATTCACTTTCAGAATGCACATCAAAACACCCTCTTGCTCATAATCGCTTTCCGCATGGCCAAATTTCATTTTGAAGGTTGTCTTAGTTTGAGATTATTGTTCCCCTAATCAGGTTGATAACATCTCACAGGAATGGTCTATCCGCTGATAGCAAAAATATCTCTTTTGCTGAGATGATGACAGACGATGTGCAAGTGTCTAGAGAAGAAAGGTGTTTCAGACTTTGGATCAATAGTCTTGGAATTTCCTCTTACGTCAACAATTTGTTTGAGGATGTGAGAAACGGGTACATTTACATTTTTTGTTACATTACCATATATCTTAGGCTTGTAGTTAATGTGGGTCTTTTATCAATAATTTGTGGATGAAATTGGGTAGGGCGGGTTGAGCAGACTCACAAAAAAAAATTTGTCGTTTTTTTTAACTTTCATTAATAGTTGAAAATTTATCTTAAAACGGCTATACATGTATAATCTTTTTTTAGCTAATTGAAAAGGAGGTTTTAAGCTTCTTAGATTCACTTTGGTTGGCATTTGACTGGTTTGACACTTTGACAGTTTGACTCATTGGACTCGTTTGACCCTTTCCGTTTTAGATAAAAAGTTAGCATTATTTATAAGAATTCGGATCAAATGAGAAGAAAACTTAAATTAAGAAGGATGAGAAATAATTATAATTAAATATTTGAGATACATCTAGTTGATTTAGATGCATCCCGGGTCTTTTAGATGTATTATAATATGTTTTCTAGCTCAAAATTAGATGCACAAACATATATTAGATGCATTTCATCAAGTTAGGTGAATCCTATGCATTTTTCGTCCTCTGCGCGTCAAACGTGTTGCTAGTACCACTTTGCATCCTTTTCACTTCAAAATCACTTTCCAAACTAATTGGGGTGCATCTAAAGGAATAGAGATGCATCTAATTCAATTCGATGCATCTCAAATGTGTGGTTATGATATCCTTACCCTTATTTATAATTAGTTAATTTGTTAAGTATTCCGAGTATTGCAAAAACTATCTTATTACTTCAACTGTGGTCTATTTTCAGTAGTTCAGTTACACGTCTTTCACTTATGCTGACTTTTGAGCTTATTGACTTGTGCTAACTCACTTGACTCCTTCCCTTTTTAGCCTAATTATTTACTTGAAACCATTCACCTATAAACGTGTTGCAATTGACCCCTTATTTATATAAGAAATGAAGATTGTATTTCTATGCAGCTTAATGCATCTTTGTTTATACAGATGGGTACTTTTGGAAGTTCTAGACAAGGTTTCGCCAGGCTGTGTGAATTGGAAGCAAGCAACAAAACCTCCTATAAAGACGCCATTCAGAAAAGTTGAAAATTGTAATCAAGTTATAAAAATAGGAAAGCAGTTGAAGCTCTCGCTCGTGAACGTAGCTGGGAATGATTTCGTTCAAGGGAACAAGAAACTCATACTTGGTATTAAGATTTTTAACTTGTATAATTGCATTAGAGGTGGCAAGAACAAAACGGATCCTCATTGTTCATTTACATTCTTGTCAGCTTTCTTGTGGCAATTGATGAGATATCATATGCTTCAACTATTAAAGAATTTGAGATCGCGATCTCAAGGGAAGGAGATAACCGACACCGATATTTTGAAGTGGGCAAACAATAAAGTTAAGAACACGGGCAGAACGTCTCAAATGGAGAGTTTCAAGGTTTTATTTTATGTTTTCTATATATTAGAAGGAACTTTTGAGATCAATGTGCTCTCTTCACGTTTCAGCTTCTTTTTCTGTAGATTTATGTGTGTTGTATATGTGTAGGATAAGCATCTTTCGAGTGGGATATTCTTTCTTCAGCTTCTGAGTGCAGTAGAGCCCAGGGTCGTCAACTGGAACCTTGTTACTAAGGGCAAAAGTGGTATACGTTTTTACAACATCTATATCATCACATGTTGACTTCTTTTTGGCGTCATAAGAACCTATTTTCAGATACTATTAAAACAATAAAATTAGACAACACAATATACTAATTAAACTAGATATGTTTAACACTGCAAATCAGATTATAATAAGGTATACATTTTTTTCTCCATGTTCATGTTTTTTGTAGAACTGAGGAAAGAAGCTAAATGCCACACATAATCATGACTGTCAACCGAGCAGCTTGGGTGCTCGATATTCTTATTGCCTGAACGACAATTATATAGGTATGTTCTGTGGATTGTAGAACAATTCTTACAAATACGGCACTTATATTAGATATTCTGCATAAAATTTCGAACCCGTTACTTACTTATGTTAGATGTTGCAAACTTTCGATCCATCCAAAATATGACGAAAATAATACGATAAAAAAATATAAACAAATAATACATTTAATGTCGGTCCTGCTTATTTTTACCACCTTCACGTACCACCATCAACACTTAGTTCATAGGCTGTTCAACATAATATTTAACACGGGAAATATTGTTTCCCAAAACAGTTGAACCAGAAGATGATAACTTATTGGCTTACAAGCGCAGCATTATGTATTGAGCCTAGCAACTATTCTAGAGATGAGACAGAATCTTCTACAACACGTCATGTTGCGCGCCGAGACTTCCTGAAGCACAAGCATCATCTTTAATCTCCGTCATCAGTTACCCAGACTCCTGAAGCGTCATCACGTCATCAATTTTCCCAATCCAAGGACTTTGGTCTCCGAAGCAAACATCTCGTACATTCAGTTCTTTGCTGAAACTATAAATAGGATTATAAACACAGGGAAGGAATCTCTACAATCGGGAAACCAATTCCATTGACAGGGATGATTTAGCAACTCCCGAGTCGACATGAATGTACGTGGCATCTGAAACTATGGTCCTGTCAAACTAACAAATTCCTAGACAAGAGTAATTTACTTGAAAAATGCTCATACTTGTACATTTTTTGTCTATGTTGTTATTGACATTTTTTTTTTCTTATTGTATTAACTGCAGAACTTGACCAAAAATTTCGACATTTGTGAGTAATTTTTGACCATGTTTTACCGCTCTATTTTTTTTTTTCAAAATTCGAAGGGTAAAATGGTCATTTTACATGGCTAGAATAGTGACAAAATACACACAAAAGTCGAAATTTGAAAGTTCAGTAAATACAATAAGAAAAAAAAAAATTCAATACACACAATAACAAAAAGTGACAAGTATGATACATTTTCAAGTAATTATCCCTTCCTAGAAATAGTGTTTATCAGTATACATAAATAAAATAGCGAAATAGGGAAAGGAAAGGTACATTATTATACATAAATAAAAGGTATGGTATGTTACATGTGTATATGCACTACAACAATAATGTTGTTTTGGGTCGAAGAAAATTTAGGGTCGACGCCCACAATTATTCACCAAAACTAGTAAGTCAACAAAATAAGTTTGGGTCAAAAGTTGGTCAAAGCGTTAGCGGCATCGACATTGTCGACCTAAGTCTTTTAATGAATACTTTTTTATATTTTTAATGTTAAAATGTAATTCTAAAAGTATATATAAATACTGTAAACAGTTTGGGTCTCGAAAGTTATGGTCGACCAATAGTCCGAGCCCGACACCTTTTACCAAAATTTAATTAAGCTGACCCGCTCACGTTTGGACATTTACAAATCCCGCAAAACAAATTACGGGTCGACAATGTCGAGCCGATAGTTATGATAGTCTTCTTTTTCTTAAAAAAAAATACATTTAACTTCATAATAAAAGAGTAAAAATGTAATCATCATATAAGAAAAAAAAAATTAACTTCATATCGAAAAAAATCTCAGAAATCCACATTTTAAAAAAATCAAAAAGAAAAATAAGAATTCATTTTAAAAAAAAAATTCCACACAACATTTGCGTCCATTTTACTAATCGAAGGAAGGAGATGAAGCCAGCTTCCTTTTTTGCCCTATTCTGGTATAGGTGTTTTGAAGAATCCTTCTACCTCGGGATGTTCCATGTTGCGAGTCTCTTTGTCATCCTTCCTCTGGCTAACCAAGAAGTTTTCCACCTCTCTACTGAGACGAGGGGTCCCACTCACATCATTATTTTCAACTAGTCACAGCCCTTTACCAAGAAGAAAAGAGGATGATCCACTTGACCTTTTTTGTCTCGGCCATTTGTTTCTGTATGTATTGACAAAACAATCAAAGAGACAATGGAGTCGAATGCAAAACAAACATCAACAGCGCAACATAAATTAATTTACAAACACCCTATGATTCTATCCCTAACCCCTACCCACTGCCAATTTCATTCCAAAGCTATTCAAGATCTACAAAATGATGTAGACCAATAAGACTTTCAAATAAACATACATAAGATCCCCCCATTCCAACGATAACACATATGGTTTTAGTGTATGATAGAATCTAGCCCTTCCACTCGGAAAGCACATTGATCTTATCTTCACTTTGTTCATATGCCTTCCCGTTCTTCTTACCATCTCTGGCCCAAGAAGTTTTTCAATCCATACTCGAGAACGATGAAGGATCCCACTCTCAATTCAACTCACTCCTCTGCCTCTATTTCTGAAACCCTCCAGAAACGACACTTACCCCCTGCTTTACATAATCCGAATCCCCATAATGAACGATGCCTCGGGAGCATTAAACAATGACGTCAAGATAATTGTCTCACCGTGGTGCTCTGACAACTAACGAGTGCCCGCATCTAGGGGAGGACGAGGAGGGCGACGCACACATTCGCGGATGTTGTTAGACTATTCTTATTCTCCTTACGAGTCCTAGTATGGCTTCTTACATTCATGTTAATACCTTCTTGAAGACTTATGATTTTTTGTAATATTACATGTAACTTTTAGGACTTGATTATTTCGTAATGATAAAATTAACTTTTTTTATAATTCTACTTTCTTTAAGACTCTGTAATATCCCGTATTTGTGCGACGATTCTGTATAGATATTGGTAATTATAATTTGCAGCAGGATGTATTATTTTTGGAATTGTGTGGTATTGTAAAAAACCTCTGATTGACACTACATTTGCCTAATTCTGGAATTGTTTGAAATGAGATCTGTAGATTTTTTTATTCTTCCCATTTTTTCTTTTTTTTTTTTCTCCTTTTTTCTATTTTTTCTTTTTTTTTTTTCCCCTTTTCTTCTTTTCTTTATCCTTTTACTCCTTTTACTGATTCCAATGTTCTTCTTTCTTCTTCTCTTCTTATTTTTTCCTCTTTTTCATCTTTTTATTTTCAATTTCTTTTTTTCTTTTCTTTTTTTGTTATTTCTTTTTTTTTCTTTTCATTCTTTTTTTCCTTTTTTTCTTTCTTTTTTCTTCTTTCTTTCTTTTTTTTTTTTCTTTTTCTTTTTTTTTCTTTTTTTTTTTTTCCGCCCTTTTTTGTTTTTATTTCTTTTTTTTTCTTTCTTTCACTTTTTTTTTTTTTTTCTTTTCCTTTTTTTTCTTTTTTCCTCTCTTTTATTTTTTTTTCTTTTTTTTCTCTTATTTTTTCTTGTTTTCCTATCTTTCTTCTTTTCCTTTATCTTTTTTTTTTCTTTTTCCCTTTTTTTTTCTTTTCTTCTCATCTTTTTTTCTTTTTTTCTCTTATCTCTTTTTTTTTTTCTTATCTTTACTCCTTTTTTTTCTTTCGTTTTCCGAATAAAGGCAATTCCGGAAAATAAAAAAATAATAAAAAAAATCTTAAACATAAATCATAATTTATTTAAAAAATTTTCACCAAATGCGGTGCGAGTTACTTTTTTCTTTCTTTTTTGATTTCTTTTTTTTTTTTTTTTTTTTTCTTTTTTTTTTTTTTTTTTTTTCTATATTTCATCTTTTGCTTTTCTGCTTCGCATTATTTCACATCTTTCTCTCCTCTATCTCTCTGCACTTCGTCGCTCTTGCTTTACTCTCCCCCACTATAATCTTTCCCTCGCCTTTTCCTTTTCCTCATTCCTTCCTTCCTTTTTCTACCCCTTCCTCCCTATAGACCTAATTTTATTTCACACATTTCCGCCTCCCCTTATTCCGTTTTCCCTGATTTCACTTTCCCCTTTTTCCTTCATTCTTTTATTTTCCTTCGCTACTCCCCTTCCTCTATTCCCACTAGGCCGGCATAAATTTAGGGTCTATCTACTTTTCGACCCTAAACTCATTCTTAGGGCCCTACTTATGTTTGACCCTAGATCCTTAGTCGAAGAATGCGATTCGGAAATCTCCCACACTAGATACATTTATAATTTAAATATTCACCCTTTGAGGTCGACAATTGTCATTCCCATAAGTTGCAAAAGGAATTCGACCCTAACAACTCCTTATATAATTAGTTTTGTTATCTTACATATATTAAATAAATTTTTAATAAATAAACACAAGTGTAGGTTCGACAAAATTAATCGACCCAAAGTTTCAAAAGGGATGTCACCCTAAGTTAAGTCAACTTTTTTTTGGTGGAATATTAATGGTCCCCACAATAAACACGTGCTGTCGACCCAAAAAACCAACGAGAATATGTAGACCCAAAGAATACTTTTTGGTCGAGAAATTTGGATGAGCACTTATAAAGGTCGAAATTGAGTCGACCCTGCGCGTGAGCGCGAGTTGGGTCAGACACCTTTGATGCAACTTAGTTAGCGAAAAGATGTTGACTCTAACCCCTAGAGATGTATTGTCGTAGTGATGTTTGATTGTATTTGTGATGTTAGATTGAATTTACTAACAGGTGCTTTTTGATGTGCACTATTTTGGCTAAACGTTATATGTGTAGACATAAATATGTTGTTGAGGCTTCGGTAGTAGTCCGAAAATTAGTGGATGAAACTAAAATCTCAACATTCTTGTGATCTACGTTGTTTTTTACCAAGGATGATCGAGAGTTGAGCTTGAGCCTCCGTTAGACGAGCCTTAGAAACATCCTTGTGAGACTTCTGGGTTCGACTATGGAAACACATGGTTACAAATATCATGCATCGTGATATCTATGTTTCACAAGGACTGGCTGCCTTCCGGTGATCATGGAGATCTATTGTCTCGGGTCTTAAGCACGAATTAATGGTTATGGCACGAATGAGTCTCGCACGGAAATGAGGTTGTTTTGAGTTGCATGGAATATGTGTTGACCTTGAACTAATAGTTGATATAATTTGTGGGAACATTTGAGTTTCTGGCGGTGGTTGCAGTGTTGCACCATTGTTGACGGTGGGGTTTGTGATGCAACTTATTGGTAAAAAGTAAGTACATAGATCGAAAAAGCGTTCTATAAGCCAAATTTTCACAAGAAAACAGTGCAGAGCCCAGAAAGCATGCACAGATTGGTAGTAACCATTTTCGAAATAACTACCTTTCTCCTTAGCCAACTCTAATGGCAATAACCACGTTTGGTGTTAAAATTCAGTCTTATTTTCGGTTATGATTATTCAACAGTCAATTGGAAACAAGTTATGACTCCGTATTTCGTTTGAAGGGTAAAATTGTAATTTTGAGAAGAATCGGTTTAAAGTGACGAATCACACATTACATGCCGAAACTGCATATTTTACCCAAAACAAACAGGAGACTGCAGGTGCTTTTTTTCATTCAAACGTTAGTAAGTGTTTAAGTGTTTGTAACAAATGCAATCTTATCTCAGTTAACATCTTATGTATGACTTATATGTTAACATCAATCGGTCTCAAAAATGTTGGAAGGTGAACTGTACAAGCTCGTCTTTGTCTTCACCGTCAATGTTGTTGCTCTTTGTTACTCTAATTATATCTCTTCAAAGCTTCCTAAAGGTATTTATAGGCTCATTTCCCACCTACGCGTCTTTTTCCTTTTTACCATTTTACCCCTTTTTCTCGCCTCCCGCTTTGCCACTGCGGCTGCCAACTTTTTCTTTACATGGCTCGGAAATTTCAAGCTCATCCTATTCGTTTTCAATCACGGCCCACTTTACCCCACGAAGTCCCTTATTCATTTCATAACCATTGGTTCCCTTCCTGTCCAAATCAGTAAAAGTGTTAGCCACAACCGACACGAGAAAGGTAAATCAGAGTTATCTCAAGCACAAAGACAAGAACATCAAGGACGCTCATATTCGTACATGCATACGATGTTCACTTACCACTGGGGGACTCGCATGGGGCCAATCAAGTTGTTGGGTTTCCCTATACTAATAGAATTGGTTTGTAATCACAAACAAAAGCTAAATCCTCATTGCATATTATTAAGCAGTTACATTATGCTTATTTACTTAGTGGTTGAATATATGGTTCTTGTGTTGAATACGGTGGCTTGGATAGTTCTAGGAGTGGATCTTGATCTACCATCCAATGAGCCTTACTTAGCGACATCATTACAAGACTTTTGGGGTCGTAGATGGAACCTCACGGTAACGCATCTTGCGCCACACAATATTCAAACCAATCATAAATATCTTTCCAAGCTAGGACTGGGCCCCATTTTCTGCGTTCATGGCTAGTTTCCTAGTCTCAGGTTTGATGCATGAACTTTTCTTTTACTATGTGACTCGTGTGTATCCCACATGGGAAATTGCTTCATATTTTATGCTACAAGGAATTTGTGTTGTCGTTGAGCTATTGGCGAAAAGGGCGTTAGCAGGAAGATTAGTAATTCCAGTGGTCGTTGAGCGTTTGTTTACTGTCGGGTTTGTGGTGGTTACGAGCTTTTGGTTGTTTTTTCCACCGTTGATTAGGAGTAACGCCGATGTTAAAGCGATTGAGGAATTTAAGTTTCTTGTTTATTTTACGAAAACTGTACGGTAACTAAGTCACTAAAATGTGGTAATTAGTGTTTATGCCAGGAGGGTTATTGCAATGTTGGATGAACACTTTTCAAAGGCTTGACGTATGCAATTTATATACATGGATTTTTCATGATATATATTATTACCCGAATATAGGTTCCATCGAAATTTATTCAAATCAACAACAATGAAAATTTGTTAAAACATTGTTTGCTTTCTTATTTTTTTTTTTTGAACGGCAATATTATTAAAAAAAAAGGACTAGCAAGGAGCTAGAATTACAAAGTAATCAAATAAGGGTTTTTAAGCCAATCGATCCATTTGAATGAGGCTTTACATCTAGAATTGCACCAGTGAAAGGAACTAGAAACCACATTATCAAATATAGACGCCTTCGGGGGAGTATTAGCTCCAAAAATGAGATGATTGCGATAAGTCCATAGGTACCACCACATTACATAAAAAACACCTTCAAGCATCGCCTTGCTTTTGGAAGCCATCCGCAAAGAAGACAACCAAGTACACCACTCGACATAAGTGTTAACATCAACCTGATCAATATTCCACCAATTTACTATTTTTCTAGTTAATTGAGTGGCTATTTGACATCGAAAAAACAAGTGATCAGAGGCCTCGATACCATTGTCGCAAATGGGGCAGGAGATAGAATGAATGTCAATACCGCGCCGAGAGATATTGAGTCTTGTAGGCAAAGCATCCATTTTAATTTTCCATGCTAACACATTTATCTTTATAGGGACATATTTAACCCATATTGTCTTGGAAAGGTCTGACTTAAGGCGGTTCTCGTCAATAACTTTGCGAGTGGAAGCAACTGAGAATTCCCCCGAACCCTCCAAAGTCCAAACCCATCTATCTGCTTTGTTAACTAAATTAACCCTGGCTAACAATGTCGCAAGCGCATCAAGATGGGCTTGCTCGATATCACCACCCTCTGCTGACGACGAAAAGACCTATTTAACAACAATCATAATTTTAGAGGCTAACATGTTATCTTCCTTGAAGATTACCCAGGAGATACAACCTGAGGGATAAAGATCTTTTGCAGCCCCCACACCAGACCAATTGTCGTACCAGAAAGAAGTTGAATCACCATTACCTAGCTTAAGGCCCAAATAATCGAAGACATTCACACCTTGCTTCTGTAGCTCTTTCGTTTCTTTAACAATAGATGTCCAACAAGATCGAACTCCAGCTTTACGAGTCAACCCAATATTACCATCTTTGCCGTGAATGGCTTTAATAACGTTCGACCATAAAGAATTCTTCTGATTATAAAATTTCCACAACCATTTAATCATTAGACCCCTATTTAGAGCAAAGAGGCTGGAGACGCCCAAACCACCATGAACCGTTGTTTTCCCCCAGCTAACACTATTTTCCATTCACCCACGAGGCTTTACGGCTACCTAACTCATGCCCGTTAAAGAATTGACATCTTATAGATTCCAACTTTTGTAACACACCCGACGGAGCACGAAAAATAGACATGTAATATATAGGAATCGAACCAAGAACTGATTTTAAGAGAGTTAATCGCCCACCAATGGACAAAGCCTTCATTTTCCTTCCACTTAGAGAGGCGAGATTTTACCTTTTCAATAACTTTCGTTCCGAAGCCGCCGACCGGAGACAAAATATCTCCCACTTTGGTAACTATAAGTAAGTAGAAAAGGCGTATTAAAGAATAGACATCCTAATTTGTCCAGCCGCCGTTAACTTATATCTCGGTTTCCACTTGAACTCCCATGATCTTACTTTTGCTCATGTTTATCCGAAGACCCGAAGCATGATAGAAACACTCTAACACGTGAGTGAGAGTATTTATGTTTTGATCATTCCATTGCCCCACAAACACCGCATCGTCCGCATAGAACATGTGAGACAAATTTACCGAATGATTAAGACTAATACCTGTAAACATACCAGCATCCACCACATTTTGAAAAGATAAATGCAAACACTCCATGACAAGAATGAATAAAAAAGGAGAAAGTGGATCGCCTTGCTTCAATCCTTTAAAGAATTGAAATTCTTCGGTAGGACTTCCATTGACTAGAATAGAGCCACGCGAGGACTTAAGACATTTTTGAATCCACTCACACCATTTATTCCCAAAACCAAACTTTTTTAGGACATCATCCAAGAAATCCCATCTAACCGTGTCAAAAGCTTTCTCGAAATCAACTTTAAAAATCAACGATTGTTTCTTCTTACTTTTGCACCATTGTATTACTTCATTTAGAATGAAAGGACCATCGAGGATTTGTCTCCCCTTAATGAAGGCCGACTGAACATCATTAACAATGTCCCCCAAGACCGCAACAAGCCGATTTGTCAAAATTTTCGATATAATCTTATATATACTGCCAATTAGATAGAATAAATTGGACGAAAATCCTTAACCAAATTAGCATTAGGAATTTTAGGGATGAGAGCGATGAAAGAGGAGTTACAACCTTTAGGAATATCCGCATACAAGAAGAAATGCTTGACAGCCTTGAAGACATCATTTTCAATAGTAGCCCAGAAGTGACGGTAAAACCCAAAAGAAAACCCATCCGAGCCCGGGGACTTATCTAAACCACAATCCCACACTGCCTGCTTCAGCTCTTCTTTCGACACATCTCGTTCTAACTCGGCTTGTTGATCAAGAGAAAGATATGATCGGAAATATCAAATCAACTATATCCTCGCTGCTCCGAAGGTTTTATCAAATCATTTCATAAAAAATGAGTATAGAATTCACGTTTGACATCAAACGGCTGCTCCTGCCAAACACCATCAACCATAACCCCACGAACATTCATTTGATTCCGTTTTTTGTTCAGAACCCCATGAAAAAATCGAGAATTTTCATCTCCTTCGATCGACCATTTGATCTTGGCCTTTTGAGCCATATCCATCGCATGAAGCTTCTCAATTCGTTGTAACTCATTAAGCACTTCCATTCGTTTTGCAACCACAGTGTCGGACCCTTTGCCATTGTCTATGACCTCATCAATCAACCGAAGGTCCTCTTTGTGCTGTATAATTACACCACTGTTGCAAGGATTGTTACACTTGAGCCATTCCCGGATTCTAGTCTTAATAAATTTCAGCTTACCCATTAAATTGGATAAACCATTAGACTCAATAACAGGGGCAATATTCCATTGTTCCGTGACGTATTTATAGAATCCATCTAATTCTAACCAATGATGAAAAAAACGAAACGGAATCGGCCCATAATCAAACGACAATTCCCGCAATAAAATAGGACAATGATCAGACAAGTATCTTTCCAACGTTATGGCAGAAAAATGAGGGCTCTTGATAAGAAGGTTTTCCGAAATTAAAAACCTATCAAGTTTGCTCATTTTAGAGGCAGTTTTATGACACCAAGTAAACGCGTTACCCCCCAAAGCACTTCTACAAGGCCCGCGCTAGTTATGAAAGAATTGAAATCTTCCGCTCCTTGAGCATTAAAGGCGGATCCAAATCTGTCAGACTTATACCGGACTTCGTTAAAATCCCCCATCATGACAATCTCTCCCTTCCAGCTGTTCACCGTATGCAGCAAATAATCCCATAAATCACGTTTATCTCTTAGGTCATGAGGACCATAAACCACTACAACTAACAAATCAGCTCCATTACTGAGCCAAACTCCCCGAAGAATAACAAAATAATCTGATAACGTGTGATTATGTTTATGAAAAGATCCCGGGTCCCAAACACATAAAATTCCTCCCGAGTTACCAACCGAATTACTATGAGAAAACTCAAAAGCGTAGTTTCCCCAACAACTTTTAACACCACGGAGATCCATACTCTCCATCTTAGTTTCTTGGATAGCTAAAAAATTCACTTTATTGCTAACACAAAGCTTCCTAACCCAATCTTTTTTAGCCTTTTGGCCAAGACCTTGAATATTAAGGGATAAAAAATTCATGGATAACCCATGGACGCTCCTTGAGATTTAATGATCTCTGCTAGATTAATCTCGCAGCCTTCCATGTTATAACCCATCGTCTGGCCAACTTTGACAACTTCCTCCATTAATCCCAAAAATGATCCCCCTGAACGAGGAACGCTTGATTTCTTGAAACTCCCTGAACAAACAGAGGCCGCTTTTGAACCTCCAGAAGCTCTAAGTTTATCAAAACAGTTATTGTCAGCATCCACATTATTTTCTTCCAGATTGTTGTTTGCATAGCTTTCGGTAAAAGCGTCCTTAGTTTCTTCAATGTTTTCTGATCTGTCATCGTCACAATTAGGAGCAGGTGGGGTGAAACCCGGGGGAAACTTCAGGCTACTATCAGAATCATTTGCATTCTTATTCGAAAAGTCTTTACGATTAAGCAAAGAGTATAAATTGAAAGGGTCTTCTGACTTCTCCAAATTGTTGACAGAATGCACTCCACTGTCGCATTTGTTCTCCAAATCTTCCTCCTCATTAAAAGTATTTGGAACCTTCTCTATATCACTATTATCCTCAATATCTACAGGCTTTTGAACAACATCCTCATCATCCGTAGAATTGATGTCGTCGTTATCTATTTCATCGGTAAAATCGGGTACCCAGCCTGGCGTTTCATTAGCTCTAATCCAGAAAATCTTTCCCCGATGAATAATTTTAAACTCTTCGTTGATGCTTTTACCAGACTTCATATGTATACAAAGTCGTTTAGAGTGATAACATGTTTCCTCCTCGTCGTCCACGTCTAACAGCTTGCCCCATTTTTCTGCGATACGGGCAAAAGTATTACTAGTCCACAATTTAAATGGAATGCCTTCTACTTCCACCCACGCTATTCTACCTTCCACCTCAAACTCAGGTGTGACCTTGACAACTTGAGAGAACCACGACATAGCACTAATGCTTTCCTGGAATTTAAGTAACGATTCTTCAACCTTAAATTCCAGCATCACCCATAATTCCCCCATGTATTTGATTACAATATCCGAGAACCCTTCATTACTCAGTGCCACTTTGAGATTAGCGAGAGATGCAAATTCTTTCACCTTTCCAAATAT
>BQNB010091859.1:3024-26764 GCA_026074375.1 Tanacetum coccineum | reverse complement strand
TTACTTTTTAATGTCTGCATCGAACCGCAAATTTTAATTCTAAACTTTTAAATATATAGTTAGGGCAAAACATACATTAAGAAACTAACATAAACAAACGAAGCGCAATTACTGGTTCTTAGAAAATATTTCTAGAACATTTTAGTATAATTATAACTGCGCAATGAAACAAATGAAGTGTATAAGCCCGCAGCAAAGCGCGAGATGATCCTCGTTTATTACATAAGAGATATTAGAATCATAATGGCCATGAAGTAGGGGTGTTGATCGGTTCGGTTATCGGGTTGTTCGGTTAAAAGGAAATTTTGGTCAAACTGGAAACCGAACTGAACTAGAATTCAGTCGAACCGAACGGAACCGAAAACCGAATTTGAATTCGTTTCGGTTTTCGGGTTGACCCGAATAACCCGAAATACACTATTTATTTAAAAAAAATTACATAGATATTTAGCAAAAGAAAAATATTTCAAGCATAAAAAATGTTCTTTTATATTAGGATAAAATTTGAATGGTCTTTTTATATATATAAATATATAAAATATATATATATATATAAATTCGGTTTTCGGTTCGGATATCCAACCCGAAAACCGAATTTGTAGTTCGGTTCGGTTCGGTTAGATTGACATTCTTGATTTGTATATTTTGTTAGGTTCTATCTCTTTAAGCAATAATCTAATGCACTACAAAGTTGGAGGTTTGACCCGCGCTCCGTAGCGAAGCGCGGGCTAAAAACCTTGTTGCTAAAAAGGTGAAGAAGTCTATACGTTGTTAAATCTTATAAAAATTGGATTTGTTTTCCAAGATAAGAGAGATTTGTAGAATAGTTTTTCTTATTTTCAAAGCTTGGTCCAACAAAATTTGGTAGTCTTTTTTAACTTAATATTTGTAGACTCGTAGAGTAATTTAGTTTCTTTCTTTCTACAACTTTGCAAGTCCTTAGTTCATGGGCTTACATCGGCTGGAGGAATTTCTCGATTTTGGTCCATTGAGTACAAGGCCCTTTAAGTAAAACACTTTGACATAAATTAAACCCGAGTCTATTGCACTTGAGTCTGTTAAAAGTTAAAACCCGACTCATTTGCCAACGAGACACCCGGAAAGGGCTGAACATGTCGATCAATTGGTAAGGAGAAAGACCAAATAAAAGCAAACTTTGTATTCTTCTTCCCAGCTTTGCTTAGGGGTGGAAACGAGACCGTTCATGAAAAACTCAAGATCGAATCGGTAAAAAGTTCAAACGAACCGAGCCTAAACGACCTCGAGCCTGAGCTCGAGCCTAAGTTTGGGCTCGTTTAATAATCGAGCTCGAGTCCGAGCTCTCTACAAAAAGATCGAGTAGGCTCGCGAGCCTAAACGATCCCAAGAAATATATAGGGGTGAGCAGAAAAAACCGAAACCAAACCGAACCGAAAAACCGACCGAAACTAGAAACCGATGGTTCGGTTTTTACTTTTTCAAAAACCGAAAAATTTCGGTTCGGTTTCGATTTTCGTCAAATAACCGAACCGAACCGAACTAGTTTTATAATAATATATAATTAGTATAATATAAATAAATTCAATTTTTAAATTCATATTTATTTTGTGGGTGTCTCATTTATATGTGTATAATTGTAAAAATTTGGGAAAGCATCATTAGGCTCGTATTGACAAAAAAATAATAACCAATTACGCAAGCCACAACCAAATATAAACGGTTTGAAACCGAAAAAACCGAACCGCCAAAAACCGAGCGGTTTCGGTTTTTGGTTTTATAAAAACCGAATATTTCGGTTCGGTTTTGGTTTTAGCCAAAAACCGACCCAAACCGAACCGTGCACACCCCTAGAAATATATACATATATATTGTCTATAGTTCTACACGTATAATTGTACATAAACGAGCTTAAAAGAAGTAAACGAGCTCGAGCCTTATGTGATTCACGAGTCGAGCTCCATCTAAACTTTTTTTCTTCAACGCATCATATAAATTAGTCGAGCTCGAGCAGAGCTCGAGCTTGTGAGAATTTTCACGAGCTCGAGTTCAAGATATGAAGCTCAAAATTTGTTGTATATTCTTCCAAGTTTTACATTATTAGTTATGCTAGTTTCATAGATCATTCAAAATGCTATTTTGTCGAAATGCTAATTTCACGCAGAGCAGACTCAGAATTCTAAGTCATTAGGTTAAGAATATTTGTTTTAACGATTAGAAATAATTATTTAATAAAAAGTACGATTTTATTTAAACTAATAGTAAATAAAGTAAGAGGTTTTGATATATTAGTGGACTAACTAAAAAAGACAAGTATTTATGTGATACAAAATTTCGAGACCATGTTCAATTCGGAGAAACCAAGATTTATAACGAAAATTTACACTAGACAGCAAACATCCAACGAACCTCTGGAAACCCCTAGGTCCGCGCCTGTTTTCACATGTCTTATGTCTCGATTTAGTACTCCGTACTTCCATGGTAATTCATTTGGTTGTGGCTGAATAAAAATGTGGATCGTAACGTATACTAGAAGTAAACTGCCATGATATATATCGAAATCGGATTGTTGCATCTACCAACAAAAATATAGTATTAGTTGATCTATTCAGTCAGGGTATATATCTCAAATCATTAAAGTCAGGGAGCTCCGAAGTGAAGCGCTTGGACGCTACGCTAATAGTTCAATGCTCAACAAATGACTCTGACGAACAGGACTTACACCGCTAACCAAGTTGAGGGTTTTTCACGAGTAGCTTAGCTCACCCATTTAACCGGAACGTGTGAATTTTTTTTGGAAAGCATAAAAGAACATACAACGAAAGAGAATAACTACCAATGCATTGATCTGGAATAGGATGAAAAGTTTTATAAAAGCAAATAGAATTGTACGAGAGTAAGTAAGAGACAAAGGATGTTTAAAAGAAACAAATGACATTCCTCGCCCACCTCCTCCAGCAGATACAACCATTAACCTTCCTCTTCCGCCCTTGCGTACATTTATGGCTCCTCCAATTGGTCCTGAACCCACACACAGATAGTGTTAGTAAACCTTTTCTTCCCTTAACAACCTTCATCTCAATTGGATTTTAATATTCCATTGATATATAAATTGTGCCTGCCTAATTCCTAACTGCAATCTGTGAATATGACTGATTGTCGTGATATTAATACATAGATCATAACTCGCTAATGCAAAAACATTCAATCATCATTCATTGACTCTTGGTCATAAAATGACAATAATGTTATTTTTCTAAACGCTGTCCAAACATCCGCCTAACACGTTAAGGGTCCGTTTGGATTTGTGAAGGTAGGTTTTTAGGATTATGAATTGGATTTAAGGTAGGAGATAGAAATTATATATTCTAAAATATATAAACTAGGAGTATTATTTATAAAATTATATATTTTTATATATTTTAATATTTAAAATAATATAAAATAAATTTTTTTATTAACAAAACTCTTATATAAAACTTATATAAAAATAATATAAATTAAAATGATAGTGGGTTAGTGGGTGATGTGACACATGACAGTGTAAACTTAACTTTATGGTAGGTTTCTAAGATGCCCGAATATTAGGATTTAAACACTGCAAAATCCTATGTGCACTCACCAAACAAGATATTTGACTCCAATACCTTTCTTTTGGGCTGAACCCCTCAATATGTGAATATGACTGACTGTCGTGATATTAATACATAGATCAGTGTACTCGATATGCAAAAACATTTAATCATTCATTCATTGTACTCTTAGTCATGAATTTGACAATATGTTCTAAACGCATGTCCAAACATCCCCTAAAACTTTAAGATCATATTTGTTGCAACCAAATCCTTTCCGTCACTATTTGTGATCTTTTGTATTCATTATGTTATTCTGTTTTTGGCAAACCGCTGGACTAGACGTAGTTGACTATTGTGATAACAAGTCATAGTCAACAAGAGTCCACTCTCTTACCATCATTTGAAGGTTTTTCAAAAATATTTCAACAAGTTTTGCGTCAAATGCTTAACTTTAATAATCCGGTTAGGGTGGATGAGCATGTGTATGCACGCGAGAGAGATGTTTACCTGACCATCTGAGGTCCAAAGAGTGAGATTGTCCCTCAATAGTTGCATAATCAGAGTGCTATCCTTGTAGGAGTCTTCACCTAAAGTGTCCAACTCAGCTATGGCATCTTCAAATGCCTGCTCAAAAGCAAAAAAACAACACCAATATAGTTAGAAAGCGCCCACTAAAAATTAAAATTCATACAAATGGAGAAGCGTATATAGAATTATAGATATAGAAATCTATAATATACACAAAGAAATAAGCTATCGCCAGAATGATTTATGCACTTCATGAAAATGATAATAGTGAAATTCAGTTTGTCGGTAACACAATTACATCATACAGTCATCCTCCTCCCCCACCATTACTGGTTTATGTAAACTAAGCTAACAATATCGACACAATTAGATATCTCAATTTGAGAGTATGTGTTGTTCAACAGTAACAAAAAAGATAGTCATTTAGACACAATTCCCTTTGGTTTCACCAAACACTGTTTTTAAAATTATCCATCTTACAAACCAAATATATAGAGGGACACAGTTTACTTTATTTTTGTGAGAGAACTTTACCGGTAAAGTTCACATGAACTTTAGAGGATCTCTATCCTTTTGAAGGATACTAGTGAAATTCTTATCAACGAAACAAACCACTCAATATTTAAATTAATTTACTCCTTACATGAAAGCCTTTGGACATTGACAACCCACAGAAAGCCTTTGGACATTGACAACCCACAGAACCATGAGATACTTGTGCAATAGTACTCAAGGTCCAAAACTACGGACTTTTTACGTAAATGTATTAGCTAGTACGCTGCCAAACCCACTTTTTTCCTTTTGTTTAAGTTCATTTAATTTGAAAAAGGAGCCTTTTCACTTTATCATTAAAAGCTTTTCATAATTGGCACATGAAAACATATCACTTGATCTACTTTGTTGCGCTAAAATAAATAAGTATATAAACATGACAACGACATCGGTATCATGAGCTGCCTTAAACTTCCAAACAAGATTAAGAATACGTCCACCTCAAAATGACTCATTTCTTGCATATAAAATAAAGTTGCCTTTTATGTGTCCCCAAATATCAAATGTTCATAACTAAACACCAGCTAAAAAGTCAAAGGTTAACTACCCCATTATTCAAATTGAAAAATCTTTTAGCAAATGCCCCCTACCGAGTACCGACACATACATTACTGAAAATTGAATTCACAATTAATGTAACAGAAGTCGTGACAAATGTCCATTATAAGAGTATAAATGTCCAAAGAAAGAGAATGCCAGAAAATTATTAAAGTAATGATCTCCAACCTGTTTCGCCATGCTACAAGCCTTGTCAGATGAATTGAGAATCTCATAGTAGAACACCGAGAAATTTAGTGCCAGACCCAATCTTATCGGATGAGTTGGAGCCAGATCCGCCTCTGCGATATCCTTCAAAATAAATCAAAATTTAAAATCATTAATTACAATCACAGGTAAATAATTATAACTGTCAAATATTGATTACGTCAACAATGGAGGTTTTTTATGCCTTACAAGCTGCAGGACTAGCCAAGGTCCTGCATGCGGGTATCATGCTACTGTATTTTTTTTCCTGAACTAAGGTAATTATCTCCGCTGCAACAGTTACCAGCTCAATCCTAATTTACCAAACCTCATTTAAAACAGACATCACACTTTACTGATTATAATTCATATGTCAACTCGCGCTCCTCGATCCATTTCGAGTGGTAATACGCAAAATTTGCATTTATCTGTAAAACAATAGACATTTACAACTACACTATGGTAAAACAATATTAATTCTTAACTTTATAATTATATTTTTTTATAAACTTTCAACACAAACACTCAACATGGCAGGAGGTGAAGAATTTAAAACACTATAAGAAGACTACTACACATAACTGTCAAAGTGTGACCTAGATCTTGGAATTCTTTAATACTCACTACAAGATTCGACCAATCAGTATTTTAAACTACTCAAACATCATCAAAATTTTAATGAATCTCACAATTCTTCAAATCGAACACAAATTTGGCTACTCAGAAAGATGTTTAAAGCAAATCCTATAAACAGCAATTGCAGTCACAAGATTTTGACCTTATTGACTAAATCTCACAGTTCTTAACATAATCACAGAATTTAACTTGCCAACTACTTGCACTAATCGGAAAAACATATAAGAATTCATAAACAGTCAAACAAGTCATACAAATTTTGACCTAAATCTCACAATTCTTTAAAATAAATATCAAAATAGTAAAAACAAACAAAGTACCTGAGCAGCCTTATAAGAATTCATAGTCTGTTCAGCAGACTCTTTCCTCTCATCACCAACCTTAAACTCAGCCAAATACCTATGATAATCACCCTTCATTTTCAAATAAAACACCTTGGATTCACCACTTGAAGCACTCGGTACCAAATTCTCATCCAATATCTTCAATATTCCACCACACAGCTTCGTCAACTCTTCTTCAACTTTAGATCTGTAATCCTTTACCTGTAAAATACTATCATTATTATTTACCCATCAAAACAAATTACAAATACATAGGGTGCATTTAGTTTGGGGGAAACACCCTTGTTTCCACAAAATATTTTGTGGAAAACAGAGATCGCGTTCAAATCATTGTTTTCCAACAAAATTCTCTACAAAACACAAAACATGCATTTCCCTACTTAACAAGGGGAACTACAAAAGACATTTTATTTGTTTTCCTTGTTTTCTTTGTAAATCCCCTTGTTTTCTTAAGAATGGAAAACAGAATCACATGAACGCGTTTTCTATGTTTTGTGAAAAATAAATCTCCTCCTTTATTTACAAATCTGAAAACACAAAAGTAGGAAATTTTTTATCCAACTAAACGCAACCATAAATTTACACGATTACATATCTTATTAAAAAGTAAAACATATACCAAGAAAAACATAATCCTAATAAAAAAATAAAAGTAAAGAAAAACATATACCAAGACAACATGCTCATCATTCTTCCTAGACTCCTCTTTCTGCTCAATCGAAGAAACAATACGCCACGCAGCACGTAGCGACCCAATAACATTTTTATAAGCAACTGAAAGAAGGTTACGCTCTTCAACAGTTAATTCAGAGACAGGTGTCAAGGAAGTGACAAGCTTTTCCATAAACTGAACCATTTCTTCATAACGTTCGGCTTGTTCGGCAAGTTTTGCCATGTAGACATACTGTTCACGAGTTAAGGTTGCCATGGATGGTTGAGGTTGGGGGAAAGTGTGTGTGAGAGAGAGAGAGAGAGGAAATGAAGATATGTACGAGTGAGTGGGTGTTGTGATGTTTTGATCTTGATGTTTTGTGGTTGGCTGGATCTGAGCCGTTGGATTGTTGAGGGTGACAGATATTTTTGTTTTTTGAATTTTGAATTCCGGAGAATATTGGTCAAACGGGCCTAATGTACTCGTCTTCTTTAATGAAAAAAAGGGCCAACTAATGGCCTGTTTGGTATGCTCCGTTTAACTTTCAGATTTGGCATGAAAATGATAAACATTGTTTGGTTGACATAAAGAGGTTTTGAAATTTGCAATGATGTTAAATATTAAGGGTTTTACAATTTCACACACACTTGCTAGGTTTACATGGATTGCCAATTTTTATAGGCCCATAATAATTCTCACCACCACTTTTGTGTTTTGTTTGTTATATTTTAATACTAATGGCCTGTTTGGTATGCTCCGTTTAACTTTCATATTTGGCATGGAAATGATAAACTTTGTTTGGTTGACATAAAGAGGTTTTGAAATTTGCAATGATGTCAAATATTAAGGGCTTTACAATTTCACACACATGGATTGCCAATTTTTGTAGGCCCATAACAATTCTCAGCCACCACTTTTGTGTTTTCTATTTGTTTGTTATATTTTAATACTAATGGCCTGTTTGGTATGCTCCGTTTAACTTTCAGATTTGGCATGGAAATGATAAACGTTGTTTGGTTGACATAAAGAGGTTTTGAAATTTGCAATGATGTCAAATATTAAGGGCTCTACAATTCCACACACACGTGCCAGGTTTACATGGATTGCCAATTTTTGTAGGCACACAACAATTCTCAGCCACCACTTTTGTGTTTTCTATTTGTTTGTTATATTTTAATACTAAAATTAATAGTTAAAATCCACATCCAATTTGTAAAAATAAATATTTATATAATAAATTGAAACCCAAATCTAAATCCAAATCCAAATTTATATCCAAATCCTAATCTTAAATCTAAACCCGTCTACAAACTAAACGGCCTGACTGAGGCGGTGTTTATTATTGTAACTTTTTAAAGAGTGACGAATAAGTGTGTCAAAAACTCGACCCGGCTCTTATTAAGCCTATTCGGGTCGGGTTACTTAAGTTAAAAAAAATTATTCGGGTTAACCCGAGTAATCTGAATACTAAATAGGGTCGGGTATCGGGTTGTAAATTTTTTATAACTCGGGTTTGGGTCAACTCGATTGACACAAATATACATTTTTTTTTACTTTTTAATAAATTTTGTAAATATTCTATTAAAACGAGTATAAAAAACATTTTTATTATATTTTACTTATATTCGGGTTGACCCGAACCCAAACGGACTCGATCCGAGTTGACCCGATCCGAATTGAGACTAACCTGAATTCAAATATGGTCAGATTCGGGTATGAAATTTTTAACCTTGACTCGACTTTGACCCGACCCGAATTGACCCAAACCCGAACAACCCTACACCCGAATAACACCCCTAGTGACGAATTTTCTTTGATTTAAAAAAACAGCAAAAAATACAACAACAATATTATAAAAAAAATCCAAGTAAATTAAAGTTCTTCACTTTTTGGAGGCATTTAATTCTCCCTATTTTGGCAATTCGTGAAATTTTAAATTTCTTCATTTGAGATACCAAACACAATATTTGAAGAAAATTAATATGCAAATGCCATGAAATGTCCCCAATATACCGCAACCAAAAGCATCCTAAGACTAATCCGACCAAAAAATGTGACCAAACCAGACTGTCACATCAACGTCAACTCAGCTTTCTCTCTCTTAGACTAAACAGTGACCAAACACCCGTAATGCAACTGAATAGTTGACCGGACATTAATAACCAAAAACAACCCCACATAAATAAATTAAAAAACTATTCCACACACAAACACCTTCACTTTGTTCGATCTGGGTATGGACCAAACAATTGATTTCAAAGCTTGACCGACCGAACCGTTCGGTCTTGGCAATGGGGTGTTTGGTCGGGTCATGTGAAGACCGACCAAATGGTTCGGTTGGAATACCATTGGAACAAATGTATATAAGCAGTTAAAGTAGTTTATATTTAAAGTATATAAAATTTACAAAAGTGTAAATCAGGAGTATTCAAAAAATCTGAAAAACCAATGAACCAAGCCAAACCATTCAATCTGAAACCGAAAAAACTCGCTTATCACGGTTCGGTTTTGGTTTTTATTTTTAGATATCCGCGGCTAGGCGAACCGAACCGTGCATAATATACATGAAGGTTTATTAACTAAATATTCAAATAATTATACAAGTATTAATTATTTATTATACTAATTTTATTGTATAACGACATTTTTGCTCTTAATGTAAACATTTCTAAACATCTATGTGTGAAAAATTATTAGTGTGATCATAATCTATAAACGTCGAATAAACATTTTTTTGTTAATATTGTTAGGTCACTTAAGTTGTAACACCCCCAAATAGGGTTGCAGCGGAATAATGTGTCCGGGAGCATTACTTCATAGATCAATAGCATAAGATATGAGAACGACCACTAAGCGTGTCGTTTTAAAAAGATACATTGGATTAAACAAAACACTTGTTCATTACATAAGCTCATAGCTTCAAATTGTTCGACAATATAAGTAAAGATTTCGGTTTATAACAAATGTTCCCAAAATGTAATACGCCCCAAATCTTTAGTACTGACTCTCTAAAGAGTGACCCCCAATGTATCTTGGCACCTCGTGCCTTATTGACCTGAGAAAAACATGCTTAAAACGTCAACAAAAAGTTGGTGAATTCATAGGTTTATGTAAATGTAATGTAGGACCGTAAGATTTTTAAGTGTATGATAATGCAACATATGCAAACATCACAAATGTAATTACGTTTCCCTTGATGATGTTCTAACCCGCAACATCCGAATCAGACATGGTATACATCCGTTGGTTCACTCCGTGACACCAGTGAGAGCTACTCACCCGGATGGGGATGTCAATCCCAAATAGATCTATATATAACATTCGCGCTTCCACAAAGGAATTGACAGTTCATGATAATGGGCTCAAAGGGGTTATCGCTACTTAGGCAAACACGTAATCATGATAAAATGTACACTTACGTCCAATTTGTAAAACAAAGCATGTTTCTCACCCCAAAAGTTGTAAATCATTGATATAGTAAAACATGGGGCTATGAACTCACCTTGGTAAAGGGTGCCCTCTGTGAAGGTACATGAATCACACCGTCAAATACCTAAGTAAACACGGCCAGTCTTAGTTTACAAGTTTAAACTAACGACCATCCTAGTATAAAACGACATAATTTAGCCAGGTTATATATATTTTGTATACTGGTTATCACTTGGGTGGTGGTGCACCGATTTTTTATTGATTCGTCTATACTTGTTGGCTTTGGGAAGGTATGACACTACCATCACGTACAAGTATATGTATGCGAGCGTTATTAATATATATATATATATAATATATAAAATATATAATAATATAATACTATCAATAGAATAGAATATTATATATATGAAATAATATATAATATATTAAATCGTATATTTAAGTTGTAATAATATCTGATAAATATATAACTTGTCCGATACGTTAAGTGGTTATTTTAAATCACTAATCATATAAAATACCCTTAGGTTTTCATTATTGGCAAAATTAGTCCTTATGTTTATAAAAATAGGTTATTTACATTTTAAACCCTTAGGTTTCCATATTTACACCTTTAGTCCTTCAACTTCAGAAAAGTTACACTTTTGGTCCTTATACCTTCAAACAGTCTCTTATGTTTCATAAGTGTCAAAAACAGTCTCTAGACTTTATAAAATTTAGTTTTGACAGTTTCTACTCTAAAGTTTCCAATTTGACACTTTTAGTCCCTTAACTTCTAAAAATTACATTTTAAGCCCAATTAAGTTCTAACAAGTGACAATAGGTTTCATTAGTCTTCAATAAGCTACATAAGCTGTTGCGGCTTAAAAATAAGCTCGGATGAGCTTATTTTAGCTTATTGGGCTTTTTGGGCCCGTTAAGGTCCATTAAGCAATTTAAAGGTCCAATAAAGATTTTAAAAGCACGCACGCCTTATTAAGCTCATTTAAGCTAAATGAAGCTGTTGAGTTTAATAATAAGCTCGGGTAAGCTTATTTGGGCTTATTGGGCTCGTTAGCCCAATAACTTTAACCCGAAATGTTTTAAAAGGTCCATTAGGGTTTTATATTTGATCCAACTTATTTTTCTAGTCTCATTAAGCACTTATGGGTCTGTTTAATTTGTTTCTCAATGTTGGCTTATCCCATAAGCCAATAAGCTACGGTAATGGCTTGTAGCCCATTAAGACACGCGTTAAGCATTTTAAGCCTGTAGGCTTGTTTGATAGGGGCCATATACTTTTCAAGTCTATAATAAACTCATACACGCCGCATAAGCTCACAAATAAGTTGTTCAAGCTTATTCGTGGCTTATGGACCTATTTTGGCCATGGTATTGGGTTGTCAAGCCCTTTAAGGGTCCAATTGGGTTTCTTTATGTGTATTATTAATCAAACGAGCTCAATGAGTTCCTTAACCCTTCAATAAGCTCAAGTGAGCTTATTAATAAGTTGTGGGCCCCAACTAACAGACTGTTGGGCCCATTAACGGTCCGTTAATGATATTAAGGGCTCGTTAGGACTACTAGCACCAAAACAAATTCGTTTAGCTTACATATGAGTCGTGTTTATCACATGCAATCGTTCTATTAGTTAGTATACATCTTCCCAAGCCACGCCATTACGTTTTTCATGAAATGTTTACGTGTGGTTTTTGTGTAATTTGTTTTTAATGAAAACATATAACCTAGTCATGTTAATGTCTATTTTATATAACGTTGACATCTTTTAGCACCCTACAAGTGATAATACACACATGTACATGCGTATAACAAGTATGCTTTGCATTTTGCATGCACAAGCTCACGTTAGTTCGTTATCTACAAACTAACGTGACCAATTCGACTAGCAACCAAAGAACAAATATGATATGAACATGTATAAGCTTAGTACGCGACTTACAAAGGTCCTAGTGTCTTGGTTTCGAGTTGGAACGTGTAGGATGGCAACCCGATGTGTTATACCCGAATGTATATCAACCCTAAGCTTCAAGCCCTTATTAAATGATCTAATCTTGTCTCGTGTACCCCTGCTATGGTCCTCGTACGAAATCCTAGTATTCCTTGTATGCTTAGAAGTGTGGACAAAGTGTTTAGGGTTTCAGGTTAATAGTATGACCGAAAAAACAAATGAGAGAAGTAAGAGTTGGTTTTTTGCGTAGTAAGAGTTTTAAGTGTTTGTAAGAAGTGTTTTGCCAAGATAGGATTGGGTTTATATAGGCATACGGTTAGGTTAGCTCACTAGGTCCCCTAACCAATCCCAATCGTGCCCGTACAGTGGTTTTATGGTTTCTAGTTAACCTCAAATGGTTTCTTGCTAATACCTCCTAGTACATTCTTTAATTGCAAGATATTTGTACAAGATTTATTAGGATTGTGAAAATCTTATGGTTTGTGTGGTGTATGCTAGCCGCGGGTATCAAAGAGCAAAAGGAGGATCCAAGAAGGTTGATTATCCAATTGTATAGTTAAGCTACTTGGGTGGACAATTAAGGACAATCTTTAATTAACCTTGTTGTTCATGATTTGGAAGATCTCATGTTGCTAGGTTTGTGTGTGACGAGTGCTAAAGAGGGGAAAACCAAAATAACAACTCTGTATCAGATTTACAAGTACTTAGCTTTAATTAGTCTTAGGTTGTATAAAGATTTAGTAGATTTGTGAGTAATATAACAATGGTCCCTTGTGTCGTGTGTTATGGAGAGGAAACAAGGCAAAGTGTGCTAGTTGTTTAAGTATTCTTACCTTAAAACTAATAAAAATATAACCTTAAACCAAACTATGGTAAGCAATGGATTTAAGAGGTAGCATGTGTAAGTGTAGTATAGGGATACTTGTCCTTCCCACCCCATTGAACCCTAGGATTAGAGCTAGGGTACAATTGATTAGACAATTTCTAGTTATATGGGATTAAGGTGTACTTAAGTGGTTAATATCCAAAGTTATAATATGTTTGTCTTATGTTTGTGTTATGTTTAACCATAACCGGCCCTTATAGGCTTAATGATACAAAAATTGTATAATTTTTGTGTCCATGGAATAAAAGTGGGTATTGGTTTGAGTCTAGATAAGTATAGGTATTTCCGGAGTGTGTCTAAACGTATTTTATTGTGAAACGTAAACCTTTTACGTGACCAATAAAAATAAAACGCGCAAAGTCAATAATTATCTTCCTAATAATTACATAACACTTGCTTGACGTAACACTTAATTTATTTGGTGACTGTTTACGTTAAATGATTATTTCTAGTCTACGCGATTTAGCTTAAAAGTTAATTTAAAAGTAAACGCGTACTGGACTAAAATAAATAGTGAAGAATAATAGGAGTCGTAAAATGACCTGAAATTGAGAAATGTTACATAAGTACTTGTATCACACATATTGGAAAGGTTTAAGCTTGAAGAGAATTTGAGAGAGTAGTGTAAGAATTAAATGAAGTGAAATTGATTAGAGAGAAAATAAGGAAGGTTACAAGATTAGAATGAAATTACTAACCTCCCTTCTAAGTAAGGGAGGTATTTACATTGTTGACTAAACACTACACTTATTCTCTAATTACTTAGCTTAATGGACTAGTCCTTCTTATTGGGTCCATTAAGACTAATTACAACATTTATAAACTAATTAAAACAAAACAAAAAATATATGATCAATTCATACAAAATAATCGACGCTTTTTCTTATTTCTAACAATCTCCTCCTAAAGGTTGATTATTCAGGACGGTCTCTAAAAGTTAGAATTGGTCTTCCGTTCACATAACTTTCCCACCCAGTCATCTGCCTTTTGGTACTTTAAACGTTGTTGTATCTCATCTTCAAATAGTACCATTATCTCTTGATCAACTTTGCTTAGAGGATGATCTTTGAATCCATGACGCGCTTTCACATTAATCTCTCTGACATTCTTCAAAACTTTTTTCCAAGGTAGCATCACAGAACTTTGGCAATTCATCAATGTTCATAACTCTCCTTTCCTTTTTGCTATTCTTATACACAATACCAATGAAAGGATCAGTTATTGATTGAATACAATGAAAGTGTTTCAATAACGGGAATTGTGAGAGTTTGAGCAGTAAGATTGACTTTGATTTGGTAGTTGTTAGCCTTATTTTTATATAAGTCGAACAAGAATGTTATCGGTCGTCTCAGTCATAATTAGTCTTGTATTGTAATAGGCTAGTCGGGTTTATCGGGCTTGGACTTTAAGCTAATATTGTCCATGTTTTAGGCTAAAAGCCCAACACAAGCCAAGCCCGACCCATGATTAATAGTCCATACGCCACTAGGGCCTCAAGGACTATAAATAGAAACCTCTCTACACATGGAGATGACGTTGGTTATCATTTGTGTTAGATATTAGAAAAAGACTCGGTCACCCCGTGTACTTTACTGTTTATTATAGCTCGTAGTTTAATAGTTAATCGTATGATTATCGATTTTGAACCGGGTACTAATACCCTGTATTTGTAAGAACTATAAATACCTCTTCCAACTTTGGAAGAGGTAGCTAGTCATATCATTTCATTTACACATAACTTTCTCTCTCTAGAAAAATCTTTCCATGTGTTTCTCTCTTTAAGAAACTAGCCAAATCCAAGATCATCACCGGGCGATGATATGATATCATACAATTGCTATCAGAGCTAATGTGGTGATTTCGTGAGCTGTGTGCATTATAATCTTGATTAGATCGTTCTTTATTACTTTTGATTTTGTGGTTCGAAAATCAAAACTCAGATTTTATCGTAGATGTGTTTTATTGTTATGTTTTTAAGGCAAGATCTAGGCATAAGGTAACATTTGTGCAGGAAAAAAAAATCAAGGTACCACGTCAAAAAGGGTGTGTTTTGTTGGAAAAAATACGTGTGTTTGCTCCGAAGTTAACTTTTTTTGTTTGTTTGTTGGTCTGTGTTTTGCTCGAAGTTAACCTTCTGTTTGAAGGAAGCGGAATATGCAGGTTTGAATCAAGCGAAATATGACAGGTTGATTCCAAGCGAAATATGACAGATTTTCAAGCGAAATATGTTAGTTTTCAAACAAGCGAAATATGACAGGTTCTCCAAGCGAAATATGTTTGTTTTCATCAAGCGAAACATGTCATAAGTCATCAAGCGAATTATGTTGATTTTTTCCAAGCGAAATATGTCACTAAAATCTTAATTTTTCTACGGTTTTCTTACTTTGTAAAATCCCGTGAAAGATTTATTTCTCGGTTTCAGTTAAGATTAGTAAAATCCCGTGGAATAATTACTTTAATCACAACTAAAACATATCTTTAACACAAGTCTCCTTTATCACTGATCGATCAAGACTGATATCATTTCACAACAAATTCAAGATGTCTAATATGTCGGAAGATATCCAGTATGCCGGTTCCGATACACGCCCACCAATGCTTGACAGAACAGACTTTGAATCTTGGCAACAACGCATTCGTCTGTATTGTCTGGGAAAAGATAATGGAGAGAACATTATGAAATCGATTACTGAAGGTCCATTTAAAATGGGAACGTTCATACAAACTCCTGCTGAAGAAACTGAGGGTGCACTTCAACTAGGTCCAGAACGTGCTAGAGTCTTTACAGACCTTTCTGCTGAAGAAAAGGAAAGGTATAAAGCTGACATTCGTGCAACGAATATCCTACTTCAAGGTATACCAAAAGACATCTACACACTCATCAACCACTATACTGACGCCAAAGACATTTGGGACAATGTGAAGATGATTCTGGAAGGTTCTGAGTTAACAAAGGATGACAGGGAATCTCAGTTATACGATGAATTTGAACACTTCCGTCAAATCAAAGGAGAAACCATTCACGTATACTATGTTAGGTTTACGAAGCTCATTAATGACATGAGAAACATCAAGATGACCATGCCCAGAATGCAGCTTAACTCTAAGTTTGTGAACAACATGTTACCTGAGTGGAGTAGATTCATAACTGAAGTCAAACTTAACAGAGGTTTGAAAGAGTCTAACTTTGATCAGCTTTATGCCTATTTGAAGCAACATGAGGTACATGCTAGTGAGAATAGAATGATGATGGAAAGGTTCATTCAACCAACTAATGATCCTTTGGCACTAGTGTCTAATGCCTCAGTTCAGCAGTATCCAACACAATCATCCATGTCTCCTCAATCCTCAAATGAACCATCTCCTGCTGATAACTTTCAACTGGACTCAGGAAGTTCTTCAACTGACAACTTGATTGAAAGTTTAACCAACACACTTGTCCTCCTCACTCAATCGTACAAATCACATCTTCCTCAAACAAACAATCAACTCAGAACGTCTTCTAATGCAAGGAACAAAGCTACGGTTCAAGACGGCAGAGTTGTGGTTCAAGATGTCCGTGGAAGATACAATGCGAATAATCAAGGAAGACCATTTCAGAGGAACAATGCAAGAGGAAATGTTGTAGCTGGGAATGCTGGAGGTCAGAACAGAGGTGGCAATGTGAATCCTGGTCAAGCTAAACCCATTAAGTGCTACAACTGTAATGGACTCGGGCACATAGCACGAGAATGTCCTCGACCAAAGCGACTTCAGGATTCAGACTACTTCAAGGACAAGATGCTACTTATGCAAGCCCAGGAGAATGGTGCAGTACTGGATGAAGAACAGTTGTTGTTTCTTGCAGGAGAACATGTCACCAACTTTGATGATGATGTGGATGATACTACCGAGAAAGATTTGGCACTCAATGTGGATCATATCTTTGAAGCTGATCAATGTGATGCATTCGACTCTGATGTTGATGAGGCTCCTAATATACAGACCATGTTCATGGTAAATTTTTCATCTGAAGATCCAATCTACGATGAAGCCGGGCCATCATATGACTCGAATACTCCGTTTGAGGTACAAGATTATGATACCTTTGTAGATCATATGGATGCGTATCATAAAGTACATGAGATGCAAAATGATGTACAACACAATTACGTTGTTGACTCTGATGCTGAATATGCGAGTGATAGTAATATTATTCTGTATAATCAGTATATGGAGGATAACAAAGAACATGTTGTACAAAGTAATGTATCTTCTGTTTGAAATGATGCATTGATGTCAATTATAGATGATATGCATGAATAGGGTGTCCAAAGTATGTCAGCAAATAAGCAGGTTAAAGTAGTTAATGACACATTGACTTCTGAACTTGCGAGATATAAGGAACTGGTCGGGGTGTATGAAAAATGGACAAAGTTTGAATTAACTGAAAGAGAACAAAAGATTGATGAACAAATGAGAATAATTATCTCTGACCGAAACATAAAGGAAACTTCTTTAAAATCAAAACTTCATACTGTACAAATGCAACTTCGTTCTACCGCTGACCATAACAAGTCAATGAAGGAAGAAGTGACAACCTTGAAAATGATTTTAAACAAAAAGAAGATAAATACATTGAAGAGTTTTTAGACATCAAAAAGCTAAAAGAAAAGGTTGAAGATAGATTATTCAAACAAGATCAGTCTGTTCAAACAGTGCACATGTTATGTAAACCAAAACCGTTTTATGATGAAAAGAAAAAGGTAGCAATAGGCTACAAAAACCCCTTATGTCTCACACGTACAAAGGAAGTTCAATCTGCCCTCTATAATGGTACTGAAATAGCCATGACCAATCATAAACCTGGTTTTGTGCATGACTCAGAGGAAACTCTTGAGATAGCTGAGTTGACTAGGAAAAGAATGTACGAGAAAATGAAAATCCCTTAGTGTATTCAAAATAAAGTTAAGTTTGCACCCCCAGATTACTCAAAAGAGAACTATCTTGCAATCTTCGCACCTCAGAGAGATTTGACCCCTGAGCAGATATTTTGGGCCAAAGATGAAAATGACAGGAAAAAGGTTGAAGCCTCAGTTCTTAAACCACTTTCAACACCGACTGTGTATCCACCCAATACACCTGTCAAGCTTGTCCCCAGGGTTCTCCCAACAAAAAGTCAAGTGAAAATTAATCTTTATACACTCACACAACTTTTTACGGAATTTGACAAAACATGTAAAAAGAGAATCACACCAACAGGTCTCACAGAAGGGGAAAGAGGTTTTGAACAAACAAAAAGATGTTACCTCACTGAAGTCATACCATTTTTCAAAACTCTTAAACAACACTTTGAAGGAGTTCAAAAGGCTCTCTTTAAAGAAGTTAAAGGAATGGAATAAATTTTTGACAATGTCAGCAGAGGTAGACAAATACTGTTGACAAGCAATTTGCTGAATGAAAGGAAAAACTTCTCATGCGAAATGAGAATCTACTGCTAATTGTTTGTCGAATCAATTAATGTTTGCTGTTGAACAATCACGTTGTCTAGATCTTGAAGCTGAGATCTCTAAATTACAAAATGAGAATCAAAAGGATGTTAATGATGAAATGATAAGAGGTTTTAACAAACTTGAGGTAGAATACCTGAATTTGCAATTGAAATATCAACACCTTCAAGAAAACTTTGAAAATAACAAATCACAAACTTCTCAGGATGTTCCTGAATTTGACACATATTTCAGAATTAAAAATCTAGAAACACAGCTTCAAGAAAAGGATGACGTAATTAGAAACTTGAAAGCTCAAGTCTCTAAAATAAATGACAGAAGTTGTGAAACTTATAATGCTAAAGATGTAACTGCTCTTATTGAACAAAATGAATGCGTTAGAGTAGAACTAGAAAAGGTCAAACAACATTACAAGGAATTGTATGACTCCATTAAGATTACGCATGCTCACTCTAGAGAACAGACATCTACCATGTTAAATAAAATGAGAAGACTAAAGGCTCTAGTTGAAAAGCAAAGTGTCTTTGTGTCACTAGCTGACTCTGTTAACAAAGTATTGCGCCTGGCATATATGCCATTGATGTTAAACCCATCCCTCATCCCCTTAAGAACAATAGGAGTGCTCATTTAAACTATATCAACCATCTTAAGAAGAGTGTAGAAACATATGAGTATTGTAGAGAAGCTAGAGTAGCTAAACCACTGGATAATGCACTTTACTATGCTTGTCAATACACTAAGCTATCTCGGGAATTGTTAGAATATGTGATTGGCACTTGCCCAAAAAGTTTCAATAAAAGAGATTACAAGGCTCCATCTACCTCTGTAACTAGGAAAAAGTAAGTTACTTTTAATGATAAACCAGAAACTTCATCTAGTAACACACAGAAACACGAAGTGCACCAGAAATTTCAACACACTAATGTCCCTGTGATTCATTCTACAGAGTAAACTCTTCCAACCGTGGATCAAAGCCTAGATGCAATACAAAGAACATTAGGAACCTGCCAGCTAAGAGTGTGAATCAGAAGACTATAAAAGTTCACCCTATGACAAATAAGTCTGTTTAGACAAAAGTGAATCGAGTTGATTCTAGCATTAACTCTAAGCGTGTTGTAATTAATTCAAATTCTGAATTTGTATGCAAAACGTGTAACAAATGTTTAAATTCTGCAAATCATGAAATGTATGTTGTTAATATTTTGAATTCTGTTAATGCAACCCCCACTGTTAAAATTGTCTTGAATAAAGGAAAGCAGATTTGGAAACCAAAAGGCAAACTGTCTGATAACAGTTTGAAGACCAAGCGGGTTTGGAAAGCAACTGGCAAACTATTTGCTAATGTTGGTTATTAATGGAGACCCACTGGAAATAAATGCTCCTTAGAAAAACTTAATTGTGGTTATCTATGGAGACCCACATGAAAGAAATTTGCCTTAGGAGAACTGTGCCCTACAACTAAGCCCCCTGTGAAATGTACTATTATATCTGCTAACCAACAGGACCCAAAAAAAAATTAGGGAACCGAAATTCCAAACTCTCCACACTCGACTGTTTTCAAATTCAGGTCGTATAGGTCATCCTTTGGTATCTGGACTCAGGCTGTTCAAAACATATGACGGGGAATCGTTCAAAGCTCAAGAACTTTGTGGAAAAGTTCATCAGGACAGTCAGATTCAGGAATGATCACTTTGGAGCTATCATGGGTTATGGAGATTATGTTATTGGTGACAGTGTGATCTCCAGAGTATACTATGTGGAAGGTCTTGGACACAATCTGTTCTCTGTAGGGCAATTTTGTGATTCTGATCTTGAAATTGCTTTCAGAAAGCATTCTTGCTTTGTTCGTGATATGAATGGTGTAGACTTACTTAAAGGTAGTCGTAGCACCAATTTATACACAATATCGCTTGATGATATGATAAAGTCTTCTCCAGTATGCTTGTTGTCCAAAGCTTCTAAGACCAAATCATGGCTGTGGCATCGTCGTTTAAACCATTTAAACTTTGGCACAATCAATGATCTTGCTCGAAAAGATCTGGTTAGAGGTTTACCAAGATTGAAGTTTGAAAAAGATCATAGTACTCCCACAAACCAAAATCGGAAAACACCAATATGGAAGTTCTTCATACCCTTCACATGGATCTATGTGGTCCAATGAGAGTACAGAGTATCAATGGGAAGAAATACATTTTAGTCATCGTGGATGACTATTCAAGATTCACATGGGTAAAGTTTTTGAGATCAAAGGATGAGACTCCAGAGTTTGTCATCAACTTTCTTAAGCAAATACAAGTTGGTCTCAACAAAACAGTTAGATACATCCGAACAGATAATGGAACGGAATTCGTCAACCAAGTTATGTCAAAATATTATGAAGGTGTTGGCATATTTCATCAAAAGTCTGTTCCGAGAACTCCTCAACAAAACGGCGTTGTCGAAAGACGAAATCGTACACTTGTGGAAGCAGCACGTACAATGTTGATATTCTCAAAAGCGCCGATGTTTCTGTGGGCAGAAGCAATCAGCGTCGCTTACTGAGCATGAAACGACCCAACAAGCCGAGTCCCTAATTCATACTTGTAACACCCCCATTTTGACAAATATAGCAGCGAAAGCTAATCTGGGGTATTACTTCATGGATATAACAATCATAATCATAGAAAATGACTCAAAAGAGACGTTGTTCAAAAGATACGTTATCATTCATTTAAAATCAGAGTTATACAACGGCAAGTCCCAAAATCTAGTTACATACAATGTGAATGATAACAAGTTTTAGCCATCTTCGAGTCCATGCCACTCCGTGCCGCAAGTTGCTCAATTACCTGAGATAAACATGCTTAAAGAAAGTCCAAACACACAAAAAGGTGAAATGGTATAAGAGATAATTCATAGGTATGATAAATAAGTTTGAATACAAGTCATAGTGTAATAATTTACAAACACAAAATTATTATGAAAAAGGTATTTTGTTATGATCTTGGGTCACGTAATTAATATACCGTTAATTGAAATAATTTGCAACGAATAGAATTATCAAAGTAACATATTATTGCGTTATCGTCTTGGTTTGGTCTGTTTGGTCTGATTTGTTCTTGGTCTAATCTCATGACACACAAATTGACTAGTGTATATATATAATACCTAAAATGAGTGATAATATATATAGAGATAAAAGTGCCCTCGGTGTAGGTAATTGATCATATACCTAATGAAATTCATAATATAGTGTGATTGGTTTACTTATCCGACTAACCAAAATAGTGAATCCGACAATCCCGATAGATCTATCCACAAAAATCGAGTTCACACCGAAAGTGATTATGGTCCCCTGATAATAGGGACTTTTGCATATAGTAACTTAGATATTAATTGTAATGGTATATCAGGATAACATATAGTCTGGAAAACACTTGTATTCGTAATTTATAGCATGTATCCCCCTCACGGGTTTATGAAACATTAAAGAGATTAAAAATTGAGGCTATGAACTCACTAAGTCTTTGAAAAGTAATCAGATTGTTATAAGATAAACGAGTATGTAAAAGAGTTTGTAGCAAGCATGTATCCCCCTTCTCCCCCCTTCACAGCGGGTTTATAAAACATGTAAATAAGTAAAGGCGAGGTTATGAATCTCACCTGATAGGTAGTTGTGATAATTATTCCAAAATGAAAGCTGACGATCTTATCACAATCTTAACAGGGAAGGTTGATATAACAAAATGATAGTAAACAGCCACGTCACGCAACCTGAGTAAATATGTCAAGTCTTAGAAAGATTGTACTTTATAACTTTGGTTCTAAGAGTTATGAATTTGATTGAAGAGTTTGTAATTATTGTATCACCGTTCGGGCCATCATAATTCAGAAGTCATTCAGTAAACGTTTGAGGAGCTAGGGCACTTTAAATCATAAACCCAACAACTCAGTCAGAACGTAATACCAAGATGAAACTCCTTAATATGAAGCTCCCTAGTATTGTGGTACAATAGAGATCCGGGGCATGATTTATAAAGGCACATTGATGATGAATGATATTATGGTTATAACATAAGCGGTTTTAAGCGTTTTAATCAATATCTGGGAATGTTAAGCACGTCAAACGTTAATTAAAGTTATGTCTTGTAATGTTTTGAATACATTTTTATACTTTTTCAAAATGTTACATTTTAGACCCTTGAGAATGAAAAGTGGCAAAATATACCTTTGGAGTTTGCACTTTTACGAGTTTGGTCTTTCAAGTTTAAAAGATATACAAAGTAAACCTTACACTTTGAAAAGTGACATAATAGACCCCTATAGTTATAACTTTGATAAAATGACATTTTCCGTCCTTTTAGTTATGAATTTCAGATAACAAGATGTAACGGAATCATCACTTTATTATTTCATGGATAACTTTACATACGAACTTTACATATGAAAAAGAGTTGATACTTATGCTAAGTATCTTGTAGTAGGATAAAAGTAACAGACAACGAGGATTGTTGCTTGATGATTGAGGTTTTTAGATTGAAGAAGATTCTGATGAAACTTGTATATCCTCGAGAGTTGTTTCCAGGGTAGAAATCCTAAAGTGAACAAAATTAAGCTCATCCCTAAGTATGTTTTCCTATGGCCCTGTTGTTTGCTTTTGAGCACCGATTCGCATAATGTCCTTTCTTTCCACAAGCATTACAAGTTACGGATACCGTTTGTAGATTAGTTCTAGTGGTTGATCTTTTGTTTCTGCAATTCTTAGTCAGATGTCCTATCTTATTGCAAGTCCGACACTTGACAGTACAAGGACCTATGTGATGTACGGTGCATCTTTCACACAAAAGACGATTCCCAGTATACCCATTGGTGGCAGTATAAGTCCTAAAGGTTTCTTGCTTCCTGTTCTGCTGCTAGTGGTGATCATTGTTACGGTTGTTATTGTTATAGTTATTCTGATAGTTGTTGTTGATGTTGTTTCCCTTATCCTCAAGCTTTC
>BQNB010091858.1:0-26764 GCA_026074375.1 Tanacetum coccineum | reverse complement strand
TTTGTTTTTTACTTTCTCTCTCTAAAATCTATTTTTCTTATTTTTTGTGTTGAGGTGATGAAATGATATCCTAACAGTATCAGCGCTCACGTTTATAGAGAACAAGGGTAAAACCTTAACTATAACTACTTTTCTTTTGCCATCAATATCCTTCGTGCCACTCCATTTCCCCAAGCAATGTATGTAAGAAATTTGCTTACCAAATACTACGTAACTATTATAACTTATATTATTTTTCTACCAAGTTATTAGAGATGTGTAATCTTGGAAGTAAGTAGACGTGTGAAAGGAGGCAATTATAATTATGGTGCGCAACATAATTATAAATGCATCACACACGTGAACTTGTAACCTTGATTAGCCTAACATGAAAATCAAGTTCGTGCTAAGTATTCCTATCTATTACCTAATCTCACTTTAACATTCATCTAAATCTCGGGACGAGATTTCCTTAAGGGGTGGAGACTATAACAACCCGTAATTTTATAGTATTTCATCAATGCAATATCTACTTATTATATAATATATCACTTTTTCACGGGGAAATTTTTGCTTTAATCTCTTATTATGCAACGTAACTTGCATAACTAAAGTTAAACGAGCTCACACAACCTACCTATGACAATCTTATCTTCATATATATAAAGCAAACATCATAACATGTCAAGACAATAATCCGTTATTCATTTTATCATATACGTTATCTATTTAACGTAGTTTTTACGACGTTAATACCAAATGAGCTTAAACCGTTAACATTTATGCCTAAACCCTAATTTTGGGTAATGTAAACATTTAAGATGAATGTACAAGTAATCAAAGCTCAAGTACAAGTAATATAACATCTCATCTGAATATACTTTTCTTTAAAATAAGGTACAAGTCCTTTAAAGCATAATGTACAAGTCATTAATGCACGATATCCAAAATAGCCGTTTTACCTCCGTTTTCTAAGGAATCTTGTACAATCTATTAAGTACAAGTTACAAGCAAGTCATATACTTCATTTTCAATCCATATTCATTCTCATCTCATGAGATTACAAGAAATCCAAGTTAGAAACCCTAAACCGAGCTAGTTTCTAAACCATGACCCGTTTCTTTGTTTTTATCCATTGTAAACCTAAACCAATACTCAAATAAGTTGTAATGACATAAATTACAACATTACAAATCACATTCCATCATCATTTCACCATTTTAACAACAATGTACAAGAATTAAATCTAGAAAACCCTAAACGAACCCTAATTCCAAACCATGACCCCGTTTACCTATTTTCACCCATTTTGAACTCGAACCACTAATCAAAACCTTTGTTGTAAAGCTCATAATATCACACCTTATAAATCCACAAATCTAATCATTAATAATCAAATGCACACGAAAAATAAACATGAAAACCCTAATCGTGCCCTAATGAACCCGCAACCTCATTTAGCTTATTTTAACCCATTTTTAAAACCAACCATGTGATCAAGCACCTTGATGATGCACCTCCTTCATTCCTAAGCTGCTTACAAGCATCTCAAGTCTATTCCTTGGCCACAAAATAAGCCACATCTCCTCTTTGTGTCCTACTTCAGCCACGACAACAAAATACACCACACAAACCATCCACCTTGCTTCTATGACTTACCAAGTACCTATCCTCATCACTACACCTTGTTCTCCAAGCCATGCACCTTCTCTTGACACCTCATCTCCCTAAACTTGGGCACCAAGGTGAATTTACACTATAAATAGGCGCACCCTTGTTCATTTCAAATAACACCAACACCTCTTCTTCTATAACCATCAATGGCAGCAAATCTTTGATCAAGGAAGTCCCAAGAAGCCGCAAGAGCAGTAATCAAGAGAAGTAACCAAGTCTTGAAGCCCCGGGGAAGTTATCTTAGACATACGAAAGCAAAAGTCCCCATTTCGACCCATTTTCAATCATTTAGCTCAAAACCAGGTTCCATAAACTCTCCTACTATTCTATAACTCGTATAATGTTCATATGATCCTAAATATACTCTTTTGTTACAAAAGCTTTATTAAACTTACAAATATGTTCGTTTCTTAACTTTTGATCCAAACCGATCTCATGAAACCCTAATTTCAAGTTTTTTACTTAATCTATAAGTCAAAACTTGCAAACCTATCGTTATATCTATCCTAATAACTTATCTAAACATTATAAAAATACTTTATTAGACTTGAAAAGAATTTGAACTAAAACCTGCGCGTTTTCAATTTTAAAAACACTAAATTGAACACCGTTTTTGATTTCTTTCTAGCTTAACGAATCGGTATTCTTAGAACTTTTGTTACATAAAACCTTCATATTTTAGCTTAATAATAAGATATTACCAGAAATACTTTTTCATATGAAAAATATCATCTTTTATGGATTTTGACTTGTTTTTGTAAATCATTTTCATGCAAGGGGTATAGTACTTGAAACCTTTGTAAAACTTATAAGTACAAGACTAATTTTGCCCATATTTCTAAGTTAAAACTATAGGGGTCGTATTATGTCACTTTACAAAGTACAAAGGTTTACTAGTGTACTTCTTTTAACTAGAAGGACTAAACTTGTAATAGTTATAATCATATGGTATTTTGCCATTTTTCATTCTTAAGGTCTTAATGTCAATTTTGAAAAAGTAAAAAAATGTGTTCAAAACCTTATTAGACCTAACTTTAATTAATACTTTGACGAGCTATATCATATCCAGTTATTGAATGAAATTGCTTAAAAACCGATTTTGTGTTAAAACTATTATAAAATTCATCACGATGTGCTTTGAAAAATCCTATCCTGAATCTATAAACGTACCACAATACTAGGAGATTCAAAATAAGGTGTCTCATCTATGTATTACGTTCACTGAGTTTGTTGGGTTTTACGATTTAAAGTGCCCAAGCTCCTCAAACGATTACTAAATTATCTCGTAAATTATGATGCCTCGTACGGTGATAGCAATAATTTCACTCATCCATTCAAACTCATAACAATATTAACCTATTAAAACAAAGTGCTAGAATACAATCTTCCTAAGACTTGAGCATATATTACTCAGAGTTGCGTGATGTGGCTGGTTACTATTAACTTGTTTCTCAACCTTCCCTGTTAAGATTGAGATGAAGTCGTCAGCTATCATTTTGAAATATTTATTACATCCACCTATCAGTAAGTTCATAACCTCAGCCTTTACTAATTTACATGTTTAATAAACCACGAAGGGGATACATGCTGTTACAAACTCTTTACATACACGTTTAACTATACGACGAAGTGATTACTTTTTTAAAGACTTAAAGAGTTCAAAACCCACGTTATCAATCTTTTTAAATACTTTATAAAACCTATGAAATACCTGCTATATACCATGAATACAGTATTTTCCTAATCTATATGCTATCCTGATTATTATTGCCTAAGTACATGGAAAAAATCTCTTTGGGTAGTATCTTCCAATACCTCTTTGGGTAATATCTCGACATATCTCTAGGTAGTATCTCCCAATATCTCTTGGTAATATCTTCCAGTATCTCTTTGGGTATATCTCCAGTAATCTCTATGGTTAGTATCTCCCAATATCTCATTGGATAATAGCTCCTAGTATACTCTTATACAAGTTACCTCCAAGTATGTCACATAGAAGCTCCCGTTCTAATGAAATTAAAAATGTGATTTTTTATTCCATCAAGAGCTATTAGATACAATAATGGAACACTATTAATACTGCTTTACTATAATAATTGTGCTCTGGTAAAATAATTACACTATGGTTAACACTCCCCAAAATACTGATACTCATCGAATAGAACATTTTGGGGGGCTACTTCATAAATAACCTATGCACACGAGACCTAGTAAAATGCCAAAAATACGTTTATTAACAAATTTCATCTCATTAGTTTAAAAGAGAATCAGAGTCACAAGATAGGTCCCCAAACTATACAAGTCATATCACGACTTCATTTCAAAAATGTTTTATTAATTTATAAACATATGTTCACCGAGCCTTCATTCTTGATATCCGCGTTCCGTCCCATCCAAACTATCTTCATACTTAAACCTGAGAAAACATGCTTAAAGAGGTTGTCAACAGAAAAGTTTGGTTAAAATTCATAGGTTTATTAAATCGTATAATGCAGGACCACAAGACTTTCCCCGTGATAGTGCAACAGATGTAGACATCACAAAATGTAATTACGTTTTCCTAAGCTCAGACACCAGAAGACTCGACAAAAACGAATACAATAAATAATATTGCATAATATTGGCCCGAGATGATGTTCAACCCGTAACATCCAGTATCCGACATGATATACGATATCGTTTCCAGTGATGATCTAGTCCCCTAACGGGGAGGTCAATCCCAAATATATCTATTTATAATCACTCGTGCTTCCAAACTAGGAATAAACAGTTCATGATTTCATGGTCATAGTGGGGTTATATCGCTACTTAGCAACAAGTAATCATGAAAAATTACACTGCGACAAATTTGTAAAACAAAACAAAGCATGTTTCTCACCCCGAAAACTGAAAATCAATAGATTGTAAAACATGGGCTATGAACACACATTGAACAACATCAAGAGATCAAATAAACTTAAGAAAACTGTCTCACAACGAAGCAGCAACGATCTCGACCACGACCTATAATTATGTCGCTCGATTACAATATGAATAAAGTACTATCAATGATGTGTACATCGTTACACGAAAACATATATATATTAAATATATGTTACAGTACATATATGTGAGATGAAATCCACTTTGCTAGCGGTCCTAACCTTAACACTGAGTATATTTTATATATACTATTTTCCATTTGTACTACCCGGACTAACTATAACACTACCAGGAGTAACTATAACACTACCAGTAGTAACTATAACACTACCAGGAGTAACTATAACACTACCAGTAGTAAGCATTATTATACTACCAGGAGTAACTATAACACTACCAGTAGTAACCATTATTATACTACCAGTATTAATGACAAAATTACTCTACCAGGAGTAACTGATATACTACCAGGAGTAATTATAACACTACCAGTAGTAACCATTATTATACCATTATTATACTACCAGTAGCAATGACTATAACTACCCACTAAATCACATTTTCATGACTCGGGTTCTAAAGAGAATTAATGCGAAAGCGAAAATTCCGCTCTCTAACTTCTTAGTTTTAGTCGAAACCCGAAACCCAACAGAAAATGACCAAAATGCCCCTACCAGTTTCTGCCAACAAATATTACCAAAATGCATACCTGCGTTTGCGTTTTTGACCCGTTATAAGGCGTCCTTAATTGTAGAAAACCTCCCGGAAAAGTAAAACGTTATTTTGAACAACTTTCCAGTTTTGTCCGAGACTCCGAAACCTACGAAATGGTGAAAAACGCCATTCGCATCAAGTCTGAATGCAGTTGTTAATAACCATAATCCAGATTTTTCCCCGCCATAAGACCCGAGTATCACACTCATTTTAGACTTAAAGAACTTCGACGAAAAGAAAAAACAGAGCCCTTCCGAACACTACCTTTCATGATTGTCCGAAGCCTAATAAGAACAGAAAAAGTAAAAAAAAAACAAAAAAAAAAAAAAAAAAAAAGAAAAAATAGATAAAAAGAAAAAAAAAAAAATAAAAAAAAAAAAATAAAAAAAAAGAACGGACTCGAAATGTGCCCGGAATCGACTTTTAAAAACCGACAGCAAGCGCCGCCTTTTTATACTAGTGTCAGAAATTTAGTGTTTTCGAATATATCATCGTTTTCGCCATAACGTTTTCGATATTAGGAGATACAACGATCCTTATTTGGAAATCGAATCATCTAAACAAGCTCTACCATATTTACAAGCCTAAAATAAGATTTTACGAAATCTCTATCCTTGATTGGCGTGCCAAACTTTCTGCTCACTGTGAACTTATTACAAACCACGCCAAAATCCATTTTCGACCAACTAGCTCATCAAAACTACATCTAACATGACAAACTATTTATACATAAGCCCCCACTAAATCATTTTATATCACCATGCACTAGACGCCACAAGTTTCAACTCGATTTCATCACATATATACATATTTACTTAAATCAAATCAAATGAATGAAATAATTGAAATAGACATAAAAATGAGCTCACTATGCTATACGGAAGCAAAGTCGGGAAAAGGAAATGTCGGGTTGTCCTTCTTGAGTCTTAGCCGCGGCTCACCTCAACCAACCCAAACCAAAACCATCTTTAATCAACCCGAATAATAACCAATCTATATCAACCTTCCCTGTTAAGATTGTGATAAGGTCATCAGCTTTCATTTTGGAATATTTATTACAACTACCTATCAGGTGAAGTTCATAACCTCGCCTTTACTTATTTACATGTTTTATAAACCCGCGAGGGGGATACATGCTTATTTACAAACTCTTTTACATACTCGTTTATCTTATAACAATGTGATTACTTTTCAAAGACTTAATGAGTTCATAACCTCACATTTCAATCTTTTGAATACTTTATAAACCCGTATAAACCATGAATGCAAGTGTTTTCTGTATGCTATCCAGATATATTATTGCCTAAGTAGCTTCCAGTGCCATTATTTCCATATCATGAACCATTAATTGCTTACGAGTGAGCGCGAATATTGTGAATAGATCTATTGGGGGTGACGACTCCCGTTTGTATACCCATTCATAGGGTAGCCAAACGCACTATATTTGACCTAATGGGTAACCTTGGCAAGTTACCTTTTCCACGGGGACATTTGTTCCTCAACCAATGTCACTACGGTGATTTTCCCTGTTAACGTATTGGTGTCATGAGCTTAGGTGCAATAATAATGTTACCATTTTTCCATGATAATTGTATTCGTTGCAATTATTACCATTATGATAACTTGCATTCAACTGTTCTCCATAATAATGTTGTTCTCCATGATAATGCTATTTTCCATAATAATATTGTTTTCCATAATAATTATGCTCGTGCAATTATTACACTATAATTTGTATTCAAACTATTTACCATAAACCTATGAATTTCACTCAACCATTGTGTTGATCCTTTTTAGCATGTTTATCTCAGGTAATTGAGCAACTTATGGCATGGAGTGGCATGGACTTGAAGATGGCTAAAACTTGTTATCATTCACATTTTATGTTTCTAGATTTTGGGACCTGCCTTTGTAAAACTCTGATTTTAAATGAATGATAACGTATCTTTTAAAAACGTCTCTTTTGAGTCGTTTTCTATGATTGTGTCTGTGATTCATGAAGTAATACCCCAGATTAGCTTCCGCTGCTATATGTCCAAAATGGGGGTGTTACAGAGTGGTATCAGAGCTCACGGTTATAGAGAACAAGGGTAAAACCTTAACTATAACTACTTTTCTTTTGCCATCAATATCCTCCGTGCCACTCCATTTCCCCAAGCAGTGTATGTAAGAAATTTGCTTACCAAATACTACGTAACTATTATAACTTATATTATTTTTCTACCAAGTTATTAGAGAGGTGTAATCTTGGAAGTAAGTAGACGTGTGAAAGGAGGCAATTATAATTATGGTGCGCAACATAATTATAAATGCATCACACACGTGAACTTGTAACCTTGATTAGCCTAACATGAAAATCAAGTTCGTGCTAAGTATTCCTATCTATTACCTAATCTCACTTTAACATTCATCTAAATCTCGGGACGAGATTTCTTTAAGGGGTGGAGACTATAACAACCCGTAATTTTACAATATTTCATCAATGTAATATCTACTTATTATATAATATATCACTTTTTCACAGGGATTTTTTTTGCTTTAATCTCTTATTATGCAACGTAACTTGCATAACTAAAGTTAACGAGCTCACACAACCTACCTATGACAATCCTATCTTCATATATATCAAGCAAACATCATAACATGTCAAGTCAACAATCTAATATCCATTTTATCATATACGTTATTCATTTAACAAAGTTTTCACGACGATAATACCAAATGAGCTTAAACCGTTAACATTTATGCCTAAACCCTAATTTTGGGTAATGTAAACATTTAAGATGAATGTACAAGTGTCAAGTCAATATCTTAATATCATTTCTACAAAGTACATTACTCATATAATGTACCATTTACAACGTTATATCAAAACAGGCTTTAAACGTTAAACATTTACCTTTAAACCCTAACTATATGTAATGTATACATATAAAAATCAATGTACAAGCAATCAAAGCATCAAGTTAGAAGCAAGTCATACACTTCATTTACAATCCATATTCATTCTCATTTCATGAAATTACAAGAAACCAAAGTAAAAAACCCTCACCCGAGCTAGATACTAAACTGTGACCCGTTTCTTTGTTTTTATTCATTATAAACCTAAACCAATACTCAAATAAGTTGTAATACCATAAATTAAAACAATACAAATCACATTCCATCATTATTTCACCATTTTTAACAACAATGTACACGAATTAAATCTAGAAAACCCTAATAGAACCCTAATTTGAACTTTTGACCTGTTTACTCATTTTTACCCATTTTAAACGCAAACCACTAATCAAATCTTGTTGTAAAAACTTAATATAAGTCTTGTAATCCTTAACCTATCATTATTAATCCAATGTACTCGAAAATCAAACAAGAAAACCTATTCGAGCCCTAGAAAACCCATGACCCATTTTTGGCTTATTTTGACCCATTTATCAATCAACCATGTAATCAAGCACCTTGATGACCATACTACTTCAGGTGCAAGCTACTTACAAGCACCTCAAGCCTTTTCCTTAGTCACATAGGCTCCAAAATATCTCATTTGTTGCTTACTTTAGCCGCGGCACCACAAAGAGGCAAACACATCACCATGCTAGTTCTAGCTTACAATATTCATCTTCTAGCCTCTCAACCTCAATCTCTAGCTAATACACATGTCCAAGATTAGAGCACAAAGACTCCTTAGCCTCCAAGATTGAATTCGTGTATAAATAGGGCTCATAACCCTTCATTCTTACTCATCCCCCACATCTTCTTCTATAACCCATACTAGAAACATATCTTTGCTCAAGGAGCTCCTAATAAGTCTCAAGATCAGAAGTGAAGCAAAGAAATCAAGAAACGAAGCCCCATTAATCTATCCTTATTAACCAAGTGTACACGAAATTTAAACAAGAAAACCCATTTCGAGCCCTACTTGAACCCGTATATACTTTTCTTTCTTTTTGACCCATTTCAAGGATAACTTTGCATCAAAGCACCTTGATGACTCTCCTACTTCACCTCTAAGCTGCTTACAAGCACCTCCTTTGAATCCTTAGACACTAAATGAGCCACCATCTCCCTCTTTGTTGCATTAAAATGAGACGCGCTATAAAATTCCACTTAAAACCTCTTCAACACTTCCACCTTGCATTCTAGTATGACTCACCATAGCTGATCCATGTCACATTCCACATGTCCTAAAATTAACTCCAAGTTTCCTTGGCCACCAAGGTGAATTCGCCCTATAAATAGCCATACATACCTTCATATCAACTCATCCTCCACTTCCTCCTCTATAACCCATAATATCAGCAATCCTTTGCTCAATCTATAACCCATCATAGCAGCAATACTTTGCTCAAAGAAGTTCCTAAGAGGTCCTAAGAAGTCTCAAGAACAGAAGTGAAGCAAAATGAACCAAGAAAAGAAGCCCGGGAGTCGTTATTCTAGGCGTACGAAGCTAAAAGTCCTAATTTCGACCCTTTTCCAAGCTATAAACTCAAAACCAGGTTCCATAAGCTTACATTCTGTTTTCATACCCTTATAATGTTCTTATAATCATGCTTAAATCATTATATAAAGCTTTGAACTCAAAAACATATGTGTTTTACCTTTTTGATCCAAACTGAACCCATGAAACCCTAATTTCATGTTTTTTTACTTAATCTATAAGCTAAACTTGTAAAATTTTGTTATAATCTATCCCAATAAGCTTAAAAAACATTCTAATAAGTACTTTATTAAGTCTAGAAAGAATTTAAGCTTAAAACCCACGCGTTTTCGTTTTAAAACCCAAATTTGACCCGTTTTGCTTCCAAGTTTAACGAATCATTATTTTAAACTTTCGTTACGTTAAACCTTCATATTTTAGCCTATTTTAATAAGCTATAACCTGCAAATATCTTTTGGAATGTTAAAATAAGCTTGCATGGCCATTCGGACTTGTTTTGTAAATATTATCCATGCAAGGGGTATATATCGTAACTTTCTGAAACATATAACTAAAAGGACTAAAAATGTCATTTTATCAAAGTTATAACTATAGGGGTCTATTATGTCACTTTCCAAAGTGTAAGGTTTACTTTGTACATCTTTTAAACTAGAAGGACCAAACTCGTAAAAGTGCAAACTCCAAGGGTATATTTTGCCATTTTTCATTCTTAAGGGTCTAAAATGTAATATTTTGAAAAAGTATAAAAATATGTTCAAAACATTATAAGACATAACTTTAATTAATGCTTGACGTGCTTATCGTTTCCAGTTATCAAGCAAAACGCTTAAAACCAATTATATCGTATCACAATACTAGGGAGCTTCATATTAAGAGGTTTCATCTTGGTATTACGTTCTGACTGAGTTGTTGGGTTTACGATTTAAAGTGCCCTAGCTCCTCAAACGTTTACTGAATGACCTCTGAATTATGATGGCCCGAACGGTGATACAATACTCCATAACAATTCAATCAAAGATGATATTCATTATAATGTAAAACATATTCAATCAAACTAAGACTTGACATATTACCCCAGGTTGCGTGTGACGAAGCCGTTACTTTCATTCCATATACCTTTGCTATCAATCAAATTTCCCTATACTGTTAAGGTGAGTTCATAGCCTCGCATTTCAATCTTTTAAATATTTCATAAACCCGCGAGGGGGATACATGCTATAAACCATGAATGCAATTATTTTTGTATGCTATCCTGATTTATTATTGCCTAAGTAACTGCTTTGCCTTTAAGTCCCCAATATCATGAACCGTTAATTACTTTACGGAGTAAGCGCGAATGTTGTGAATAGATCTATTTGGGTTGGACTCCCCGTTGGTGTACCCAGTTATACCGGTAACCAATTGCACACCATTAGAATATAACTGCGGGTGTTTTGGCAAAGGCACCCGTTGGGGCTATAACGTATCAAATATATCCCAAGGCTTCGGATTCATGAGCTAATGGCAATAATATTGTTTTATAACGGGTGTATAACAACGTAACCCAATATCGAATTTGCATTCAAATTATTTAACTTAAACCTATGAATATCACTCAACCTTTGTGTTGACTTTTTAGCATGTTTTATCTTAGGTAACTAAGCAACCTATGGCACGGAGTGGCGAGGACTTGAAGATGGCAAAACTGTTATCATTCAAACTTTGTGTTTTAGATTTTAGGACCTTTCGTTTGTAAAAACTCTGATGAAATAATGAATGATAACTAAATTTTAAAAAACGACTCTTTTTTATTCGTTTTCTATGATTATGACTGTTGTACCTTGAAGTAATACCCCAGATTAGCTTCCGCTGCTATATGTAAAAATGGGGGTGTTACAGATTTGGTATCAAGAGCCACGTTATAGAGAACAAGGTTGAAACCTTAACTATAACTACTTTTCTTTTTCCATCCAAGAAAGTCCGTTGTGCCGTTATATCTTCCGAAATGGTATGTAAAGATACATAACTGTTATGTTACTAAATAAATAACTTATGTTATTTACCGCTGGGTTGTTAAACAAAATGATGTCTTCTCCCGACCATCCTACTTCCAATATGGAGGATGCCTTTTTCTCAAACTCCCCAAACTATCTTCCTTCGGCTTCTCCGGATTATATCTCGACTTCACCGGGAAAAACTTACTCTAGCTTTTCCAACTCATTTGGAATAGTCCCTCTAGCTTCACCAACTCTTTCATTCATTTTCATGATCGATCCTACATGAAAGCTTTGCAAGCCTTTTATACTGAAAAATCACCTATCCCGCCTCCAACTATCATACCTCCATCTTCAATACCTAAACCTCAAGAATTCTTTCTTCTGGAACAATTTTTGTCACCTAAGAAACAAGGCCGATCATCTTCTTCTACCTCTTCCCTACCTCAAGCCTTTGATATAGGTAAAAGCTCTCGAAAGACAAGTATAAAGGTTTAGTTAGGAACAAATTAAAGAAATTATGAATTACTTAGGTGAACTTATCTCTCGGATCGTATTGTGCATATAGAGTAAAGTCGAAGGTCTCGAAAATGTTCTTACGAGTAATTCATCTAATAGATTGTCAATATTTGAAGCTGAACTTCTCAACAAGCTCGTGCCCAATTACCAAATATAGAGGAAACAATTGGGAAGTAACCATAAGACCTTCTCTAGCCCGATACAGGGTTACATGAACTAGAGACTTATCAACGTTCATGCAGATTCGTCACCAAGCAAATATAGAAAATCTCCAAGACTCCATCAACGAACTCAAGAACCGTATGGAATAATCATCCAACTACTAGTTTAGATTCCAGTAGTTGCTTTTACCTAGCCCTGGTATAGTGTGGATATAAATATAAACACTTGTCATATCTTGGACTATGTATAGTACTAAGACTAGTTGTTCTTAATACAAAGGCAATCCCGTTATATACCTTGTTGTTTCGACCAATCTATCTTCATTTTCATCTTATGCATCATTCATCCTCATCTATGCATCATTATTCTCATAATCACACCGCAACCTCTAGAAAATAATACTAACAAACATCTGACTTTGTTAGTATTTATGGTTTCAATATTGTTATTGATAAAATGCTTAAAGTTCAAAAATAATCTAAAATATTTTGATTTAAGCATTTTATCTTTTAGCATATACATTGTATAACTTGTTTTTCTTATTACGTGTTGTTCTTTTGTTGATTGAAATGCCTACCAATTTCCCAAAAGGACATCAACATCTGAAGCACCGGCCATGACTTAAGCTGCCATTAGAAAACTAGTTGCTGACAGTGTCACTGCGACTCTAGAAGCACAAGCTGCAACAATGGCAAATGCTAATAATCCCAATAGGAACACCGGTCCTACTGGAACTCCTGTATTAAAACGGGAAACTATAAAGAGTTCATCAGCTGTCAACATTTCTACTTTAATGGTATGAAAAGAGCAGTTGGCCTTATCCGCTGGTTTGAACGAACCGAATCAGTATTCTCTCGTAGCAGATCGTGTTGAAGAAAACAAAGTAACTTTTGCTACTGTGTACTCTGATGACGATTGCCTTGTGCCTGGTGGAATGCATTTGCCCGGCTATGGGCAGTAGAGCAAGCAAGCAAATCACCTAGACTGAGTTAAAATGGCTTCTGACGAAAAACAAGTATTTTCCCGAAAAGAAATCAAAACAATGGAAAATAAAGACACTTTACAATTGACTGTAAAGGGAAATGATCTTAAACCTTATGTTAGAAGATTCCAAGAATTAACAATCCTATGCCCGAACATGGTGCCAAACACCAAGAAACTCTTGGAAGCTTTCATCGGGGGACTACCTCAAATCATTGAAGGAAATGTTACTGTCTCTAAACCTCAAACTTTGTGGAAGCCAATTAACATAGCCCAAAGGTAATGGATAATGTAACCAAAGCATACTCAGTACAGTATATCAAGTGACAACAAACGAAAGTTTGACGGACAAAAAGACTTTTAATAACAACTCCCGCGTTAAGAACAACAAACTTTCCGTACACCCACCAACAATCGCTACAATAATCATCAACTACAACAAAACCAAAGGCAAGAAGCTGTTAGACCTTATGCTGTTACTCCATCTGGAAACAATAGGTATACCGGAGACCTCCCATTATGCAAGAGATGCAATCTCCATCACAGCGGACCTTGTACTGGTAAATTTAATATTTGCAACAAGGTAGGCCATTTGACCAAGAACTGCCAAAACAAGAAGCCAGCCACTGAAGTAATCATACTACCCGTGAAGTTATTTGTCAATGCTGTGGAGAAAAGGGCATCCATACAAATTAGTGCGAAAGACCAACATCAATGCCAGGTAAGAGCCCTACATGTTAATGATAAAAATATGCTCATTCAAGACACGAGCTTGGTTAGGTAACGTTTCTTTGATCGGCAATTTAGCCAAAGTTTGTTGATCTCTGGTGCTGATAAAAGCTTTATATCCATATCTCTTGCCTCTAAACTAAATAGTCCATCTATTATAATAGATACCTTTTATGATATCAAAATGGCTGACGGAAATTTAGTAAGCACAAACACCGTTATCAAAGGCTGCACTCAAACTTTGTTAGATCAACCTTTCAAAATCGATCTCATTCCAATTAAACTCGGTATTTTCGACGTTGTCATTGGTATGGACTGGTTGTCCAAGTATCGTACCAAAATTCTCTGTGACGAGAAAGTCGTTCATATTCCTATCAATGGTGAAACTCTAATCATTCGAGGTGATCAAAGTAAAACTTGACTATCTCTATTTCTGTATAAAAACCGAAAGGTATATATCTCGAGGTTGTCAAGTTTTCATGATCTAAGTAATGGAAAAGAAATCAGACGAGAAAAGACTAGAAGATATCCCCGTAGTTAAAAAAATTTCAAATGTTTTTCCTAAAGATCTACCTGGTCTTCCTCCCGTTCACCAAGTAGAATTCCAAATTGACTTAATCCTCGGAGCAGCGCCTGTAGCCTGAACACCTTATAGTTTGGCTCCTTTAGAAATGCAGTAGTTATCTAACCAGCTTTAGAACTAGCAGACTGAGGTTTCATTCGACCAAGTACATCGCCTTGGGGAGCTCCTGTCTTATTTGTTAAAAAGAAAGACAGATCTTTTAGAATGTGCATCGATTACCGAGAATTGAATAAACTTACCATAAAGAATCGTTATCCATTACCCAGGATCGATGACTTATTCGATCAACTTCAAGGTTCAAGCGTTTACTCAAAAATCGACTTAAGATCAGGCTATCATCAACTAAGAGTAAGGGACGAAGATATTCCTAAGACTGCTTTCAGAACAAGATACGGACATTATGAATTTCAAGTCATGTCATTTGGTTTAACTAACGTACCTGCTGTATTCATGGATCTCATGAATCGTGTGTGTAAACCATATTTGGATAAATTCGTAATAATATTTATCGATGATATTCTTATCTACTCTCGTAACAAAGAAGAACACGCAAATCATCTGAGAATAATTTTGGAATTACTCCGAAAAGCGAAATTGTATGCCAAGTTCTCTAAATGTGATTTTTGGATTCGTATCATGCAATTTCTTGGACATCTCATTGATAGTCAAGGACTTCATGTTGACCCTGCCAAGATTGAAGTTGTTAAGAACTAGACATCTCCCACTACACCCACAGAAGTGCGTCAATTCTTAGGACTCGTCGGCTATTACCGAAGATTTATCGAAGGTTTTTCAAAAATTGCAAAGCCTTTGACTAAATTAACCCAGAAAAACAAGAATTATATCTGGGGCGAAGAACAAGAATCAGCTTTCCAACTCCTTAAACAAAAACTCTGTGAAGCACCAATCTTAGCATTACCAGAAGGAAACGATGACTTTGTCGTTTATTGTGATGCATCTCTTCAAGGTTTAGGAGCTGTATTAATGCAAAGAGAAAAAGTCATTGCATATGCATCTCGACAACTCAAACCTCACGAAGAAAACTATACCACTCATGATCTTGAATTAGGAGCAGTGGTATTTGCTCTTAAAATCTGGAGACACTATCTATACGGTACAAAGTGTACAGTTTTCACTGATCACAAAAGCCTTCAACACATTCTTCGTCAAAAAGAATTGAATATGAGGCAACGCCGATGGTTAGAACTACTCGCAGATTATGACTGTGAAATTTGCTATCATATTGGAAATGCAAATGTTGTGGCAGATGCCTTAAGCCAGAAGAAACAAATCAAACCACTCCGAGTTAGAGCATTGATCCTAACCGTTCATCCAAAATTACCATCTCAAATTCTCGAAGCTCAAAATGAAGCCCTCAAAGAAGAAAATGTCAAAAACAAAAACCTACGAGGAATGGATAAATCATTTGAAATTCGTCCTGACGATACTCGTTGTATCAAAAATCGAAGTTGGTTACCACTTTTTGGCAGTTTAAAAGACTTGATCATGCATGAGTCTCATAAATCAAAATATTCTATTCACCCGGGTTCTGATAAAATGTACCACGATCTAAAGAAACTCTATTCACCCGGGTTCTGATAAAATGTACCACGATCTAAAGAAAATCTATTGGTGGCCTAACATGAAGCCAATCATCGCGGAATATGTTGGCAAATGTTTGACATGTTCTAGAGTTAAAGCGGAATGCCAAAAGCCATCTGGTTTACTGGTACAACTAGAAATTCCTATGTAGAAATGGGAAAGAATAACAATGGATTTTGTTACAAAGCTACCCAACACCGCAAACAGACATGACACCATCTGGGTCATTGTCGATCGTCTTACTAAATCTGCACATTTCATACCCACTCGAGCGACTGATAGTATGGAAACTCTTACAAGGTTATACATCAAAGAAATAGTCTCTCGACATGGCGTGCCAATCTCCATCATCTCGGATCGTGACAGTCATTTCACATCCAGATTCTGGCAATCATTGCAAAATGCTTTGGGTACTCAATTAGACATGAGTACAGCATATCATCTTGAAACTAATGGACAAAGTGAAAGAACCATTCAAACACTCGAAGAAATGCTTCGAGCCTGTGTCATAGATTTCGGGAAAGGATGGGATAAACACTTACCATTGATAGAATTTTCCTACAATAACAGTTATTATGCCAGTATCAAGGCAGCACCATTCAAAGCACTTTATGGTCGAAAGTGCAGATCACCTGTTTGCTGGGCCGAAGTTGGAGATGTTCAACTCACGGGACCAGAAATAATTCATGAAACCACTGAAAAGATCATGCAAATTCGTCAACGCTTGCAAGCTGCAAGAGATCGGCAAAGAAGTTACGCCAATGTAAGGCGAAAGCCTTTAGAATTTCAAATTGGCGATCATGTTATGTTAAAAGTATCACCTCGTAAAGGTATCTTTCGATTTGGAAAATGAGGAAAGCTTAATCCCTGATACATTAGACCATTCAAAATCCTTGAACGGTTTGGTCCAGTAGCATACAAACTAGAACTTCCTGAAGAGCTTAGTAATATCCATAATACTTTCCACGTTTCTAATCTCAAGAAATGCTTATTCGATTAATCCCTCATCATTCTAATAAAAGAACTTCAACTCAACGACAAACTCAACTTTGTAGAAGAACCAGTGGAAATCATGGATCGTGAAATCAAGCAACTAAAACGAAGTCGTATTCCTATAGTCAAAGTGCGATGGAACTCTAAAAGAGGACCATAATTTACATTGGAACGCGAAGATGAAATTCGTGCTAAATATCCTCATCTATTTTTAAACATCACTTCAAAATCCAATTAAATCTCGGGACGAGATTTCTGTAAGGACGGGGGACTATAACAACCCGTAAATTTTCATCAATGTAAATATCCATCTATTAAGTTAAATGTAATGTACTATCTATCTATTATATACGAACCACCTTTTTCAGGAAAAATTTTCGCTTTATTACATTACTTGCATTACCAATATCTCAATATGCAACATAGCTTGCATATCTAAAGTTGAAGAGCTCACGGAACCTACCTATGGCAATCCTATCTACATATATGTCAAGAAAACATCATAACATGTCAAGTCAATATCTTAATATCATTATTACAAAGTACATTACTCAAATAATATACCATTTGCAATATTATATCAAGACAGGCTTTAAACCGTTATCGTTTACCTCTAAACCCTAATTCAAAACCCTAAACCCTAAAATTAAGCTAGTTTCTAAACCATGACCCGTTTCTTTGTTTTTATCCATTATAAACCTAAAGGAATACTCAAATAAGTTATAATAACTTAATTTACAACATTATCAATCATATTTTATCATCATTTCATCATTTTACTTCAAATCTATGCTAATTAAATCCAAGAAACCCTAACCGTGTCCTAATATGAACATTCGACCCGTTTACTCGTTTTTATCCATTTTTGATCCAAACCACCTATCAATTCTTGTTAATAATCCTCAATACAAGTCTTAGGATCATTAATCCATGCTTATAACTCAAATGTACATGAAATACAAAGCTAAAAATCCTATTCGAGCCCTAAAGAGACTCGCGGCCACGTTTTTGCATTTTAACCCATTTTAAAACTTCCTTTTGCACTCAAGAACCTCATGACTCACCCACATGCTACCTTAAGCAACTTACCATGCTGCTATATCCATTTCTTGGTTCCTTATGAGGCCACATCACCTCCCTTGGTCCTTAAGGCAGCCGCGGCTAAGAACAACCCTAAAACCACTTCCACCTTGGCCTAGCTACTACCATAGACCTCCATATCACCTCCCTAGACCCTCCAACACAGCTAGATTAGAACCATGCTACCTCAGCCCTTCACCTTTGTCACCAAGACTCATTTAGGCTATAAATAGAGCTCAACACCCCTCATTCTAACTCATCCCCCACTTCCTTATCTATAACCCATCATAGCAGCAATCATTTGCTCAAAAAAGTTCCTAAGAGGTCCTAAGAAGTCTCAAGAACATAAGTGAAGCAAAAGAAACCAAGAAAAGAAGCCCGGGAGTTGTTATTCTAGGCGTACGAAGCTAAAAGTCCCGATTTTGACCCGTTTCCAAGCTATAAGCTCAAAACCAGGTTCCATAAGCTTACAATCTGTTTTCATACCCTTATAATGTTCATATGATCATACTTAAACTCTTGTTAAAAGCTTTGAACTCAAAAACATATGTGTTTTACCTTTTTGATCCAAACCGAGCTCATGAAACCCTAATTTCATGTTTTTACTTAATCTATAAGCTAAACTTGTAAACTATTGTTATAATCTATTCTAATAAGCTTATCTAACATTATAATAAGTACTTTATTAAGTTTTGAAAGAATTTGAGCTTAAAACCCGCGCGTTTTCATTTTGAAACCCTAATTTGACCCGTTTTGATTTCTAGCTTAACGAATCGTTATTTTAAACTTTTGTTATGTTAAATCTTCATATTTTAGCTTATATTAATAAGCTATAACCTGTAAATTACTTTTCATATTGAAAAATATCATTATTATGGATTTTGGACTTGTTTTGCAAATCATTTTCATGCAAGGGGTATATACTGTAACTTTTGAAAACTTATAAGTACAAGGACTATTTTTGCCATATTTCTAAAGTTATAACTATAGGGGTCTATTATGTCACTTTCCAAAGTGCAAGGTTTACTTTGTACATCTTTTAAACTAGAAGGACCAAACTCGTAAAAGTGCAAACTCCAAGGGTATATTTTGCCATTTTTCATTCTTAAGGGTCTAAAATGTAACATTTTGAAAAAGTATAAAAATATGTTCAAAACATTATAAGACATAACTTTAATTAACGCTTGACGTGCTTATCGTTTCCAGTTATCAAGCAAAACGCTTAAAACCAATTATATCGTATCACAATACTAGGGAGCTTCATATTAAGAGGTTTCATCTTGGTATTACGTTCTGACTGAGTTGTTGGGTTTACGATTTAAAGTGCCCTAGCTCCTCAAACGTTTACTGAATGACCTCTGAATTATGATGGCCCGAACAGTGATACAATACTCCATAACAATTCAATCAAAGATGATATTCATTATAATGTAAAACATATTCAATCAAACTAAGACTTGACATATTACCCCAGGTTGCGTGTGACGAAGCCGTTACTTTCATTCCATATACCTTTGCTATCACTCAGATTTCCCTATACTGTTAAGGTGAGTTCATAGCCTCGCATTTCAATATTTCAAATGTTTTATAAACCCGCGAGGGGGATACATGCTTAAACCATGAATGCAATTATTTATGTATGCTATCCTAATTTATTATTGCCTAAGTAACTATTTTGCCTTTAAGTCCCCAATATCATGAACCGTTAATTACTCTACGGAGTGAGCGCGAATGTTGTGAATAGATCTATTTGGGTTGGACTCCCCGTTGGTGTACCCAGTTATACTGGTAACCAATTGCACACCATTAGAATATAACTGCGGGTGTTTTGGCAAAGGCACCCGTTGGGGCTATAACGTATCAAATATATCCCAAGGCTTCGGATTCATGAGCTAATGGCAATAATATTTGTTTTATAATGGGTGTATAACAACGTAACCCAATATCGAATTTGCATTCAAATTATTTAACTTAAACCTATGAATATCACTCAACCTTTGTGTTGACTTTTTAGCATGTTTTATCTCAGGTAATTAAGCAACTTATGGCACAGAGTGGCGAGGACTTGAAGATGGCAAAACAGTTATCATTCAAACTTTGTGTTTTAGATTTTTAGACCTCTCTTTTGTAAAAACTCTAATGAATAAATAAATGATAACTTAATTTTCAAAAACGACTCTTTTTGATTCGTTTTCTATGATTATGACTATGGTACCTTGAAGTAATACCCCAGATTAGCTTCCGCTGCTATATGTAAAAATGGGGGTGTTACAGATTTGGTATCAAGAGCCACGTTATAGAGAACAAGGTTGAAACCTTAACTATAACTACTTTTCTTTTTCCATCCAAGAAAGTCCTCCGTACCGCTATATCTTCCGAAATGGTATGTAAAGATACATAACTATTATATTACTAAATAAATAACTTATTTTATTTACCGTTGGGTTGTTAAACAGAACGATGTCTTCTCCTGACCATCCTACTTCCAATATGGAGGATGCCTTTTCCTCCAACTTCCCAAACTATCTTCCGGTTTCTCCGGATTATATCCCGACTTCATCGGGAAAAACTTACTCTAGCTCTTCCAACTCATTTGGAATAGTCCCTCTAATTTCACCAACTCTTTCATTATTTCATGATGATCCCTACATGAAAGCTTTGCAAGCCTTTTATACTAAAAAATCACCTATCTCACCTCCAACTATCATACCTCCATCTTCAATATCTAATCCTCAAGAATTTCTATCACCCAAGAAACAAGGCCGATCATCTTCTTCTACCTCTTCCCTACCTCAAGCCTTTGAGATAGGTGAAAGCTCACGAAAAACTATGGAAGCAAGCCTGTATCCTAGCATCACCATCAGTCTCAACTTATACTCCTATCTCACCTTAGATATATGAATTAGGGAAAACCTCTATTAAGATGCATGCAGAACACCATGAGAAACAAACTGAAAGCATTATGAATTACTTAGAAGAACCCTCTTTTCACTGTATTGAGAAAATGAAGTAATATATTTGTATTGGATTGATAATCATGTCAAAGGATTTTTGATAAAGTCAAAAACCAAATACAGGAAGCCCCGCACAGAATACCGAACTACAGAATAAAGCATAAGGGACAGAGAGACAAGATTCTTTTGTTCGCTTAGGATCTTCTGATATTAGAATAACCCTTGAGATATCCGCCCCCAAAAATTCCCCCCCCCCATCACTATATATGAAGAATCTTATGGAACACACTTCATGAACTTCAAGACTACTAGATCGAAACCTTATCTTTATCGCTTTTATCTAAGGAAACGTAGTATAAGTAGCAACACCTGTCAGATCTTAGGTTATGTAAGATAAGTTATCTATAAATAAAGTTGAAATTCCATTTTACCTTACCGTTTCAATATCATATATGTCATTTCTTGTTATCTCCGTCTTCATCATCAATTAACTAGGCCACCACCCGGTTATCCCTTCAATGAGTTTATCTATGCAGAGTTAGATAACTCATTATAAATCATACTACGACCACTGGGAGGTGAAATAATCCCGAGGAATCTAATGCTTGTTTGAACGTTCATATCTGAAAATCTTAAAACTTCCTGTTATATCCTACAATGTAATATCAAGGAATATGTATTTCTTGCATCAAAATGGGAATTCACACAATGATATTCAATATCACTAAGTATGAAAATTTTAATTTTTATACAATGACTTGTGATATGACTATCATTATCTGGATTCTTATTACATGTTATCTTATGTTGACAGAATACCTCCCAAAAGGATGTCAACATCTGAAGCACCAGACCTGACTCATGCTACCATCGAGGAACTAGTTGCTCATAGTATTGTCGTAATTCTGAAAGCACAAGCTGCAATGATGGCAAGTACAAACAATCCCAACTCTGAACCAAGAAAAACTTCGGTAGCAAGGAAATGTGATTACGAGAAGTTTACAAGTTACCAACTCTTCTACTTCAATGGTACGGACGGAGCCGTTGGTCTCATTCGCTGGTTTAAACGGACTGAATCAATATTTTCTCGTAGCAAATGTGCTGAGGAGAACAAAGTAAGATTTGCTGTTAGTACCCTTACTAAGGAAGCTTTGTTCTGGTGGAATTCATTTACCCAGTCTATTGGAATAGAAGAAGCCTATAAGATCACCTGGTCTGAATTTAAAAGACTCTTGATAGAGAAGTATTGTCCTCAAACTGAGATCAAGAAAATGGAAGAAGCTATTACCATGACCCAGAAGTTAATAAAGCATGTAAGGAAACACAATTCTGTACAAGAAACCAACAACCATAAACGAAAGTTTGACGATGAAAGAAACACCACCGACAACAATAACTACCCCAATGACCACAACAACAATAACCACTTCAACAATCACAACCAAAGCAATAATCACCACCAATAGCAGAATAAGAGACAAGAAACCTTTAGAGCTTATACTGCCAATAATGGATATCAAGGAAACTGTCCCTTGTGTACAAGATTCACCCTACATCACATAGGACCTTGCATTGTCAAGTGTCAAATTTGCAACAAGATAGGTCATCAAACTAGGAAATGCAGAACCAAAGGACCCTCGAATTACTAGATTAGATCCTAGTTATAGCTATGTTAGAACCTAACCACAGGGTGTGTGGTATAAATAAAAACACTTGTCAAATCTTGACTATGTAAAGTATAAAGGCAAGTTGTTCACGATATAATACAATTCCTTTTTATACCTTACTATTTCATAGTACCGTTATCTAGGGTCACCTTCTGACTTTGTAAAACCTACCTTTCAAAATTAATCTTATTTCAGCATCATCATTGGTATGGATTAATTATCCAAATTTCATACCAAAATTTTTTGTGACGAGAAAGTCGTTCACATTCCTATCAACAATGAAACTTTAATCATTCGAGGTGATCAAAGTAAAACTCGACTAAATCTCATATCCTGTATAAAAACCGAAAGGTATATATCCCAAGGTTGTCAAGTTTTTATAATTCAAGTTATGGAGAAGAAAGCAGATGAGAAGAAACTAGAAGACATTCCCGTAGTCGAAGAATTCCCAGATGTTTTTCCTGAAGATCTACCTAGTCTCCCTCCCGTTCGCCAAGTAGAATTCCAAATTGACTTAATCCCCGGAGCAGCACCTGTAGCCCGAACACCTTATAGATTGGCTCCTTCAGAAATGCAGGAGTTATCTAACCAACTTCAAGAACTAGCGGACCGAGGTTTTATTCGACCAAGTACATCGCCTTGGGGAGCTCCTGTCTTATTTATTAAAAAGAAAGACAGATCTTTAAGAATGTGCATCGATTACCAAGAATTGAATAAACTTACCATAAATAATCGTTACCCATTACCCGTGGTCGATGACTTATTTGATCAACTTCAAGGTTCAAGCGTTTACTCAAAAATTGACTTAAGATCAGGCTATCATCAACTGAGAGTAAGAGACGAAGATATTCTTATGAATGCTTTCAGAACAAGATACGAACACTATGAATTTCAAGTCATGCCATTTGGTATAACATACGCACCTGCTATGTTCATGGATCTCATGAACCGTGTGTGTAAACCATATTTGGATAAATTCGTAATAGTATTTATCGATGATATTCTTATCTACTCTTGTAACAAAGAAGAACACGCAAATCATCTGAGAATAATCTTGGAATTACTCCAAAAAGAGAAATTGTATGCCAAGTTCTCTAAATGTGATTTCTGGATTCGTATCGTGCAATTTCTTGGACATCTCATTGATAGTCAAGGACTTCATGTTGATCCTGCCAAGATTGAAGCTGTTAAGAATTGGACATCTCCCACTACTCCCACAGAAGTGAGTTAATTCTTAGGACTCGCCGGCTATTACTAAAGATTTATCGAGCGGTTTTCAAAAAATGCAAAGCCTTTGACTAAATTAACCCAGAAAAACAAGAATTATATCTGGGGCGAAGAACAAGAATCAACTTTCCAACTCCTTAAACAAAAACTCTATGAAGCACCAATCTTAGCATTACCAGAAGGAAACGATGACTTTGTCGTTTACTGTGATGCTTCTCTTCAAGGTCTAGGAGCTGTATTAATGCAAAGAGAAAAAGTCATTGCATATGCATCTCGACAACTCAAACCTCATGAAGAAAACTATACCACTCATGATCTTGAATTAGGAGCAGTGGTATTTGCACTTAAAATCTGGAGACACTATCTATACGGTACAAAGTGTACAGTTTTCACTGATCACAAAAGCCTTCAACACATTCTTCTTCAAAAAGAATTGAATATGAGGCAACGCCGACGGTTAGAACTACTCGCAAATTATGATTGTGAGATTTTCTATCAACCTGGAAAGGCAAATGTTGTGGTAGCTGCCTTAAGCCGGAAGAAACAAATCAAACCACTCCGAGTTAGAGCATTGATCCTAACCGTTCATCTAAAATTACCATCTCAAATTCTCGAAGCTCAAAATGAAGCCCTCAAAGAAGAAAATGTCAAAAACGAAAACCTACGAGGAATGGACAAATCATTTGAAATACGTCCTGATGGAACTCGTTGTATCAAAAATCGAAGTTGGTTACCACTTTTTGGTGGTTTAAGAGACTTGATCATGCATGAGTCTCATAAATTGAAATATTCTATTTACCCGGGTTTTGATAAAATGTACCACGATCTAAAGAAACTCTATTGGTGGCCTAACATGAAGGCAATCATCGTGGAATATGTTGGCAAATGTTTGACATGTTCTAGAGTTAAAGCAGAATGCCAAAAGCCATCTGGTTTACTGGTACAACCAGAAATTCCAACGTGGAAATAGGAAAGAATAACAATGGATTTTGTTACAAAGCTACCCAAAACCGCAAACGGACATGACACCATCTAGCTCATTGTCGATCGTCTTACTAAATCTGCATATTTCATACCCACTCGAGCGACTGATAGTATGGAAACTCTTACAAGGTTATACATCAAAGAAATAGTCTCTCGACATGGCGTGCCAATCTCCATCATCTCGGATCGTGACAGTCATTTCACATCCAGATTCTGGCAATCATTACAAAATGCTTTGGGTACTCAATTAGACATGAGTACATCATATCATCCTGAAACTGATGGACAAAGTGAAAGAACCATTCAAACACTCGAAGACATGCTTCGAGCCTGTGTCATAGACTTTGGGAAAGGATGGAATAAATACTTAACATTGACAGAATTTTCCTACAATAACAGTTATCATGCCAGTACCATTTGAAGCACTTTATGAACGAAAGTGCAGATCACCTGTTTGTTGGGCCGAAGTTGGAGATGTTCAACTCACGGGACTAGAAATAATCCATGAAACCACTGAAAAGATCGTGCAAATTCGTCAACGCTTGCAAGCAGCAAGAGATCGGCAAAGAAGTTACGCCAATGTAAGGAGAAGGCCTTTAGAATTTCAAGTTTGAGATCGTGTTATGTTAAAAGTATCACCTCGTAAAGGTATCTTTCGATTTGGAAAACGAGGAAAGATTAATCCTTGATACATTGGACCATTCAAAATCCTTGAACGGATTGGTCTAGTGGCATACAAACTAGAGCTTCCTGAAGAGCTTAGTAATGTTCACAATACTTTCCACGTTTCTAATCTCAAGAAATGCTTATCTGATGAATCTCTATTCATTCCAATAAAAGAACTTCAACTCAACGACAAGCTCAACTTTGTTGAAGAACAAGTGGAAATTATGGATCGTGAAGTCAAGCAACTAAAACTAAGTCGTATTCCTATAGTCAAAGTGTGATGGAACTCTAAAAGAGGTCCAGAATTTACATAGGAACGTGAAGACGAAATTCGTGCCAAATATCCTCATATATTTTCAAACATCACTTCAAACTCCAATTAAATCTCGAGACGAGATTTCTGTAAGGATAGGGGACTATAACAACCCGTAATTTTCATCAATGTAAATATCCATCTATTAAGTTAGATGCAATGTACTATCAATCTATTATATATGAACCACCTTTTTCAGGGAAATTTTTCTCTTTATTACATTACTTGCATTACCAATATCTCAATATGCAATGTAACTTGCATATCTAAAGTTAACGAGCTCACGCAACCTACCTATGGAAATACTATCTTCATATATGTCAAACAAATATCATAACATGTCAAGTAAATATCATAATATCATTTTTACAAAGTACATTACTCATATAATGTACCATTTGCAAAGTTATATCAAAACGGGCTTTAAACCGTTATCGTATACCTCTAAACCCTAATTTCATGAAAAGTTAACATCTAAAGTAAATGCACAAGCTACTAAAGCATATGTACAAGTAATATAACATCTCATTTAAAATATAAACTCCCTCCAAGTCAAAGTACAAGTCTTTAAAAGTACAATATACAAGTCATTAAGCATGATCTC
>BQNB010091857.1:2700-26765 GCA_026074375.1 Tanacetum coccineum | reverse complement strand
TGTGTCTACAAACAAGCACAGCTTGCAAGAAGACAAAGGAACCAAGAAGCAAGACCCTAGCTCGTTTTTCTTCTATAAAAGCATTGTAAAGCCCTTGAGGCTAGGAGAGTAGAAAAAGTGTAGTTTAAGTGTAGTTTTAGTGTAGTTTTTAGTTTTCAATTTTATTTTTTGTAATTTTCTCTTTAGTTACTGTTCATTTAAGTCGAATTAATTTCTTGTTAAATCTTTTCAATTTCAGTTGTGCTAATTGTTACTAATCTTGTACTCTTCATTTCTAATCAATCAAGCAAGTTTAATTGTGTTTGTGTTTAAGCTTTGTTTTCATGAAATAAGTTGTTTTACATAATAAGCTTGCAATAAGCTAATTTTAGCTTATTGAGTTTTCTCTTGTTCTAAAAGTGTACTAATATCACTAAAGTCTTTTACAAAACTGTTTTTAGTCTATGAAGTGTTCAATTGTTCAATTCAGTTCAAATATAGAAGTCAATAAGGACAATAACTAAATTTTAGCTTTTGGCTTATTAGGAGTGTTTAGAGGCTTTAGAAGCATTTAGGAACACTAGCTTCTACTCTGGATAGCTTAGGTGTGAAGACTTATTCAATTTCTAGGTTTAATTTTCTATATTTCATTTCTATCAGTTGAAGCTTATTCTAGTAGCTTAATGCCTTGTTTTTTTTATGTGCTTAATTTTGTTCAAAATTGTTTAGCTAAGTTTAGATATTCAAATATTTCTTAGTTAATTGTAGTTAGAATCATTAAGCTGTCATTTCCTTTAATTCTGCCATATTAGTGTAATAGGCTAGGTGAGTAACTAGCTTAAATTCCTTAATAAGCTGTAGGTTTTACTGCTCATTTAGCTTAATTAGGTGATTTCTAGTGTGAGTAGATAAAAGGTTTTAGCTGTTTTAGTTTTTAAAATAGTTTTTAAGTACAATAAGGTTGGGACAGTTAGACTTAAGGGGTGTTTGGGTTAACAATGAAAACGGGTCAAAATGGTTTTGCATGGGTTGTGGTCACAAAGTTAGTTTTAGCTTAAGTTTTTAAGCTCATTTGAGTCTGTTTTAAAAAGTTTTTAAGTTTCAAAACTGTTTTTCAAATTTTTTTTAGCTATTTTCAAAACTGTGGTTTCTAAAAAAGGTATACAATGGCTTATTTAGATAAGCCATTGTATACTTGAGTTTTAGTGACATAAAAAGAGTGCATTGTGTGTCTAAACACGGTATAAACAAAAGCTTTAAGTCACTTGACTTTTTAAGTCAATACTGTCAAAAAAGTTAAGTGTAAATTTTTAAGCAAAAAGCTCATTTTTCATCTTCAAAAATCAGCATGTTTTCCTTATTTTTAGAAGCTTAAAGTTTGAGCATAAGCTCACTTTAAGCTGTTCTTTATCTGTTTTAACCAAGTTTTTAAATTTGAGCTTATTTGACAGCTTATTTGAAGCTGTCAAATTAGCCCCTTGTTTTAGTGTTAATTTCCCCTGGTGCTAAGGGGCACACTTTAAGCCTTTCTAACTAGCTGTTTAGTGAACTCAAGCCCAATCTTTTGGCTTATTTTGAGAGCCAATAAGCTCTTTGTGAAATTCCTTCAAGTTTCAGCCCTTAAAAAGCTCATTTGATGGCTTATTTCTAAGCTCAAATTAGCCCTCTCACTGTTTTGCCTAGTCATAGTGTAGGGACTGCTTATTTCCATTCTTGGCTTATTGAGCTTATCTCAATGGCTTATTTGTACTCCTAGTTGCTTATTAGGGTAGTGTAGTTAAGTTGTTTTGCTTATTTCCTTTTTCCTTGCTTATCTAAGTTAGTAGCTATTAGCTTTTAGCCATTTAGCTTAGTTTTAGTTTCTGTCTAAGTTAAGCTCTTCTAGCTTATTTAGTTTTAGCTTTTTAGCCTCATAATGCTTATTTAGAATAGTCTAGGCCCCCTTCTTTCAGCTTATTTTGTCCAAGTTTTAGCTTGTTAGCTTATTAGTCCACAAAGTCCAAAGGACTTAGCTTTTTAAGCTGTTAAGTTTGTTTTTAGGCATTCTGTCGTTTTCAAAGCTTATTTACAGCTTATTTATAGCTTTTCATAAAAACTTGTAGTTGAGAAAGTTGTTAAGCCCCACGAGCTTAACAACTTTGCTTCACAAAGTTTTTCCAAAAAAAAAAAGAAAGGAGACAAGGGGTGACCCGGGTGAGCAAGACTCGAACCCGGGTCTCAACCCTCGTACACCTCTCTTTTGTTGCACAACACATACCGCTGCGCCCTTGGGACTTTTTCGTTATAGTCCCAAGGGCATTGGTATTTATAGACATTTTGGCTTGTTAAGCCATTAAGCTGTTACAGCTTATTTGAGGGCTTATTTATAAGCAATCTTTTTGTTTCTTATTTTTCGTAGGTTAATCTAGGTGTCTAGTATTTTTAGAAAAATTTTCAGAATTTTTCAAAGTCATTTACTATTTTTTATAATTTAATTTCGTTAAAAGTTTAAAAAATTCATAAAAAATACAAAAATTATCAAAAAAATATTTTTCTTTTTTAGAAAATTTTCTTTAGTCATCTAGTTTGTAGGAAAAATTTAAAAATTTTCGTAGGGTCATTTTTACAACTTTTCGTTTTTTAAAGAGCGGTCCGGGTGCGGTTTTTTGTGTTGACTCGTTTTTGGGTCAAACGAACTCCGTTTTCGGTCTAGTCTTTTTCATTCTTCGTTATTTGTTCCCTAGAGTAGTTTAGAAGTGAAAATTTCTTCGTAGGGTTAATTTTGAAGATTTTAGGTTTTTCCCCCTTTGTTCGGGATTCGTGCTCCCGTTTTTCAGCTTAATTTCGTAATTTTTAGGATTTTCTTAAACGTTTTTGTTTGTTATTGTTTAATTTGACTTTCCACACTCTCAAATCATTTTTCTCATTCAAACTCCAATCTTCCGACTGTATCGATTTTCCAGCACAGCCTCGTTGGGGATAAACGACCCGGGAACATTCTATACTACTTCTCGGTTTCATTGATTCTGCTTTTAGACTAGCCTAACTATATATATTTTATATTTTATTATATATTATATATATTTTAAGGTGTAGTTTGGCAGCGATCAAGCACGCGATGACACCTTAGAGGATACTAGTAGTAGTGCCTATGGTTACTTTTCTACCATATTGTAGCTATACTATATAGCCTACTAAGTATTACGGGTAACTCCCGGCTAGTAGGGCTCTAGGTTGATTTTTCATTTGGTAACCTAGCGATAGGGAATCATTGTGTACCAAACAGATCATGTATATTTCTAGATTATATATGGAATGGATGTATTATGTTATGTCGATCTTGTGTTGGTTGTATGTTTCACTGTGTGATGTGATCTTATTTTATTTATGATGCATATGTTATGTCACGTTATGATTGTATTAAAATCTAACGGGTATTGTATTTTCTTATGATTGAAGAAAATGGCACCAAAACGAACCACAAGGTCAACACTAGTCACACCAACCCCAAATGAAACAACCACCACAACTGTTACTGAGGCACAACTTCAGGCTTTAATTGACCGAGGAGTTGCTTCTGCAATGGCTGAAGCAGAAGCAATTAGAGTTAGGAATGGCTACGACAGCAATGGTTCATGACCAAGGCCAGCACAAGCTGTTCGCGAATTCTCTTACTCGGAATTCCTAAAATACAAACCTTTGGACTTTAAAGGCACAGGGGGAGTGGTCAGACTCACTCGATGGTTTGAGAAAATGGAGTGTGTGTATAGCATTAGCAATTTCACAGCATCTTGTCAAGTCAAATTTGCGACTTGCACTCTACAAGACGATGCTCTTACATGGTGGAATGCCCATGTTAAGACCACAACTCCCGAAGAAGCTCATGCCATGCCATGGGCAACACTAAAGAAAATGATGACTGATAAATACTGCCCGAGGGGTGAGATCAAGAAGATTAAGACTGAGATGTGGAATCTTAAGGTTAAGGGCACCGATGTGGTGGCCTACAATCGACGATTATAGCAACTAGCATTGATGTGTGCCAGGATGTTCCTAGAAGAGGTAGACAAGATTGAAAAGTATATCGGTGGCTTGCCCAATATGATACTTGGCAGTGTAAAGGCATCAAATCCGAAAACCATGCAAGAGGCTATCGAGTTTACAACTGAGTTGATGGATGAGAAGACCCATGCTTATGCTGAACGTCAGGCAGAAAAGAAAAGAAAGTATAATGATCTTTCCAAGAACAATCAAAACAAACAACAGAATAAGAGGCAGAACACAGGCGAGGCCTACACTGCAGGCAATAGTGACAGGAAACCATACGCCAGGTCTAAACCTCTGTGTTCCAAGTGTGATTACAATCTTGAAGGACCTTTTCCACCTAGGTGCAATAACTAGAAAAAAGGTTGGCCATCTGGCCATGGATTGTAGAAGCCGACCTGCAAATGCTAACAACAACAACCGCAACAACAAGAACAATAATCAGAAGGGAAATGGTTGCTATGAGTGTGGAGCTCAAGGACACTTTAAAAGAAACTGCCCAAAACTAAAAAACAATAACCGTGGTAATCAAGCTGGGAATGACCGGGCTCCAATGAAGGTGTATGTAGTTTGAAATGCGGGGGAAAACCCAGACAACGTCGTTGCGGGTATGTTCCTTCTAAACAACTGCTATGCTTATATCTTATTTGATACGGGTGCCGATCGGAGTTTTGTATCTACTGAATTTAGCTCCTAAATTGACATCACGCCATCTACCCTAGATCACTATTATGATGTCAAACTAGCTGATGGGAGAATAATTGGGTTAAATACTATCCTTAGTGGTTGTACATTAAACTTCCTAAACCATCCATTCAACATAAACTTAATGCCTGTAGAACTTGGTAGTTTTGATGCTATAATCGGTATGGATTGGTTGGCGAAGTACCAAGCGGTCATTGTGTGTGCCGAGAAGATTGTTCGCATCCCCTGGGGAAATGAAACCTTAATCATACACGGTGATGGAAGTAACCAGGGAAATGTGACACGATTAAACATCATTTCGTGCACTAAAACGCAGAAGTACATGCAAAAAGGATTTCCTATCTTTTTGGCACATGTCACTGCAAAGGAGGTTGAAGACAAGTCGGAGAAGAAGCGACTTGAGGACGTGCCAATAGTTCGAGACTTTCCTGAAGTATTTCCTGAGGACTTGCCGGGTCTTCCTCTGACTCGACAAGTGGAGTTTCAAATTGATTTGGTACCTGGTGCTACACCTGTAGCACGGGCACCTTATCGATTGGCGCCTTCCGAAATGAAAGAGTTATCGAAGCAATTAAAAGAACTATCTGACAAAGGCTTTATAAGACCTAGTTCCTCACCCTGGGGAGCTCCGGTCTTGTTTGTCAAGAGGAAGGATGGATTATTCCGGATGTGCATTGACTATCGGGAATTAAACAAACTGACAGTGAAGAACCGTTATCCACTCCCCAGAATTGATGATTTATTTGATCAGCTTCAAGGGTTGAGTGTCTACTCGAATATCGACCTAAGGTCAGGTTATCACCAACTGAGGGTTCGAGAAAAAGACATTCCGAAGACTTCCTTCAGAACTCGTTACAACTATTATGAATTTTAAGTTATGTCATTTGGTTTGACAAACTCACGTGCCGTATTCATGGATCTTATGAATCAGGTGTGCAAACCATATCTGGATAAATTTGTGATTGTCTTTATTGACGATATTCTGATATATTTGAAGAACAAGCAAGAACACGGAGAGCACCTTAAGCTAATCTTAGAGTTGCTTAAGAAAGAGGAGTTGTATGCTAAATTTTCCAAGTGTGAATTTTGGATTCCCAAAGTACAGTTCATCAGTCACGTGATTGATAGTGAAGGCATTCATGTGGATCTAGCCAAGATTGAATCCGTTAAAGATTGGGCATCTCCTAAGTCACCAACAGAGATTTGTCAATTTTTAGGTCTTGCTGGGTATTATCGAAGATTCATTGAAGGGTTTTCAAAGATCGCCAAACTAATGACTAAGCTTACTCAAAAGAAGGTCAAGTTTGTTTAGGGCGATATACAAGAAGCAGCTTTTCAACTGTTGAAGCAGAAATTGTGCAGTGCACTAATCCTTGCCTTACCCGAGGGAAGCAAAGATTTCATCGCATACTGCGACGCTTCAAAGAAGGGTTTAGGTGCTGTATTGATGCAAATAGAAAAGGTAATTTCTTATGCATCACGCCAATTGAAAATTCATAAGAAGAACTATATGACTCATGATTTGGAACTTAGAGCAGTAGTGCTCGCTCTTAAGATTTAGAAGCACTATTTGTACAGAACCAAGTGTATAGTGTTCACTGATCATAAGAGCTTACAACACATTCTTGATCAGAAGGAATTAAACATGAGACAACGCCAATGGTTAGAGTTGCTTAGTGATTCCAATTGTGATATTCGTTATCACCCGGGGAAAGCCAATGTCGTTGCTAATGCTTTGAGCAGGAAAGAACAAGAACCATCGTTAAGAGTTCGAGCCTTAGTCATGACTATTTGTTTGGATCTTCCTAAACAAATCTTGAATGCTCAGACTAAAGCACGGAAACCAGAGAACATCAAGAATGAAGATGTTGGAGGAATGTTAGTTGAAAACGCTAAAAATCCAGAGGCAATTAGGACGGAAAAGTTGGAACCCCGTGCGGATGGAACCCTATGCCTCAATGGCAGGAGTTGGTTACCTTGTTATGGCGATTTGCGGACTGTGATCATGCACGAGTCCCACAAATCAAAATACTCTATACATCCGGGTTCTGACAAGATGTACCAAGATATGAAAAAGCCATATTAGTGGCCCAATATAAAGGCCAACATTGCCACCTATGTTAACAAGTGTTTGACTTGTGCTAAGGTCAAGGCTGAACATCAAAGGCTATTATAATTGTTGGTACAACCCAAGATACCTGAATGGAAGTGGGACAACATCACTAAGGATTTTGTCATGAAGCTTCCTAAGATGTCGCAAGGCTACGACACCATTCGGGTGATTATTGACCGACTCACTAAGTCTGCGATCTTCACACCGATGAGAGAGATTGATCCTATAGATAAACTTGGAAGAATATACCTAAAGGAGGTTTTCACGAGGCATGGAATACTTGTTTTAATCATTTGTGATCGTGACCTAAGGTTCGCATCTAATTTCTGGAGGTCACTTCAGAATGCTTTGGGTACTAACCTGGATATGAGTACTGCGTACCACCCACAAACTAACGGGCAAAGCGAGAGAACCATTCAAACTCTCGAGGATATGTTGCGTGCTTGTGCGATCGATTTTGGGAAGGGTTGGGTTAACCATTTGCCATTAGTCGAGTTCTCGTATAACAATAGCTATCACGCTAGCATCAAGGCCGCACCATTCGAAGCACTTTATGGTCGGAAGTGTCGTTCACCTGTATGTTGGACCGAAGTTGGAGAAGCTCAAATCCTCGGTCCAGAATTAATACAAGAGACGACCGAGAAAATCATCCAAATCAAGCAAAGGATGCAAGCCGCTCGTGATCGACAAAAGAGTTACGCCGATCTAAAGCGTAAGCCGATGGAATTCCAAGTCGGGGATAAAGTTATGCTTAAAGTTTTGCCTTGGAAAGGGGTCGTACATTTTGGCAAACGGGGGAAGTTAAACCCCAGGTATGTTGGACCTTTCAAGGTGTTAGAAAAGGTTGGAGAGGTTGCTTACAAGCTCGAGCTTCCTGAAGAGCTGAGCAGAGTTCATAATACATTCCATGTGTCCAACCTGAAAAAGTGTCATGCCGACGAACCATTAGCCGTTCCGTTGGATGGACTTCATCTTGATGACAAGCTTCATTTTGTTGAGGAACCAGTAGAAATAGTGGGCCAGGTTGAACATCTGCATGGGCCTACCTATGATGGTACACGTTAACGCTTCGGTGTCATGAGCTTAGACAATAGTAAATGTTTTTCATTATGATATATAGGATTACTATATTTCATGCTATGGTTATAAATCTTGTGGTTCATCACTATTATCAAACAACAAAACCTATGAACTCGCCAACTTTATGTTGACACTTTAGCAATGTTTTTCTCAGGTGTTCTATCTTATGGAATATAAGGAGTCTGCATTGGTATATTAGCAGTCTATCTCTCGTATCCATTCCTCTTCACGCCATGAAGTAACCATCCCAAATCCAGTCTTCCGCTGCGGTGAAATTTGGGGGTGTGACAGTATAACACCCCGTGTTTTCAAGTCATTGACGACGTCGATAAATATACTATTTATTTTTAGTGTCGTACGCGTTTGCTTGTAATTTCATGTATTAAGTAAAATCGCGTAAGCTAAAAATTTGCGTTCAATGTAAATGGGCACCAAACAATTAAGCGTTTACATCAATCAAGTATTAAATAATTATTTTGAGAATAATTATGGTCATTGTTCATTTATTTCTATTGGTTACGTAAATTATGTACGTTTCGCGATAAAGTACGTTTAGGCATACCCGGAACCACGTTAATTAATCTACGCTTCAACAAATGCCTATTTTAAATTCCAATGATCAAAGTTTATAAAACTTTAACCACAATTATATAATGGGACGCCCCATATTTATAGAAATAAGCCAAGACTTATTCATTTTGCTAGTATACATCTTTACATATTATACATTCATTTAAATGCCAAGTATACTTCATTCTTTTCTTTTTACCAAGGATTATGCAAGTAAAATATCTAGCAAACATTCATCCTCATTTTCATGGCATTACCTCATCTATTAGGGGACATAGAAACATATCCATTTATGAGTTAGTACATGAACATACCATGGTTAGTAAGACTTATGTCAATAATAGTAATATTGACCACTTTTCCCCCTTTTACTCAAGGATTGCCGCCCCCCCTAAGACCATAAGTCATTGGTCTTTGTTTATTTCATTTAGCTAAGTCTTGATACTTATATGTCCTTCCTAGTAATAGATATCATACACACAAGTCTTCAACACTTACAAAAATCAACTTCTCTTCCTTTCTCTCTTATAAATCCCACGTCCCAAAAAGAAGATCAAGAACAAACCATACAATCTTTTTATACCTCATTTACAAGTAATCATACACTATATCTAAGATACCTCAAGTTGTTTTAAATGTTTGATTAAACCTTTAAAAGGGTTGAAGCAAGAAAAAGGAAGATTAGGGTTTTCTAGTTGGATTAGGGTTTTGGAAAGTTGCAAGCTTTGGTTTAAAGTCTTAACAAGGGTTTAGCACACATTTTTCAGCATCATACATCATCACTAAGGTTACCTAAAACCTTTATCTTTTCATTTTCATGATTATATGTATATATGATGTTTACTTAGCAAAATCACCATTAGGACCTTTTTAACATGTAAAATGTATTTTTACTTGTGGTTATGAATTTGTGCACTTATACACAAGATATGTTATTGATAGCATCATGTTAAAATGGACACATAAGTATTTTACACTCTTGGTTAAGCATAAAAAGTGTATGTACAAAATTAGAGTTTTAAAGGCTTTTTAATATGTTACAAGTAAAAGTATGGCAAATGGCATGTTAATATTGTTTATGGACTTTTGGTTATGTTATATGAACACTAAAATAAGGTTATATTGGAAGAATAACTTTTGTACACCCATGGTTTATGTGTAAAAATGGTTATGTATAAAATAGTGATTAAAGGTTACTTATGAAATTTATGGTTTAAAAGTATTATTATGGACTTGGTAATTTGGACATATGAGGACAATGATGGACTAATGGACTTTAATATATGTATGACATATAACATATATGGTATATAAGACTTGTGGTAGATTACAAAGTTAAAAGTATAAAAACAAAGGTTAAATATAGACTTAATAAAGTCATTCAATGTTTCTGTCCAAAATTCGAATATAAACATATCTACTTTATGTTTTTATAAAATACTACATCTCAAGACGAATCCGGGCATGTAAGAAACTTGAAAAACGGATAAATAACGAAAAAGTTACGGTAAAAACAAGTTATACGATAAATAAACGGATTTATAAAAGAATTTTTATAAAACAATTTATAAAAATTATATAAAACAGCAAGTTTAGTATTTTTAACAGATTACACATATTTTTAGGATTCCAAAATGATAAGAAACGAAAATTTTCAATTAATAACGAATGAGTTATGAATTTCGCGAGTTTACGACAATTAATACTTTTATAAAACTATTTTTATAAAAGTTACTATTCATGACAGAAACTTTTATTTTTGTAAACCTCATAAATCAATAGAACTTTCAATTACGAGAACGTGCTCGAAGGAATCGCTAAAAACGGAGCTATAACGAAGAAAATACGACGTATACGAGTTTTACGACAACAAAAACGATATAAGTGAACTTATGATCTGGTGTGAACAGTAAAAGTTACTGTTCACCAGTAGGTCCAAAATTTGAAAATGTCAAATTTTGATAACTCGACTTAATACGAAAACGTGAGCGCAAGAAACACCTCAAACGGACTTGAAACGCGAAAGTTACGCCAGTTTTACTAAAACAGTAATTATAAACGTTTTAACTTATTAAACACAATTTTACCAAAACAATTAGATGGTGATCTAGCTATGTAGAATTGTATATGGTAGATGTTAATTACCATGCTTAGCACTTATACGACCTTAATTTAAATAGGTTGCATCTAACGATTTGCGTGACGCATTATCTGTGATATTTGGATTATCAGTAACTCAAGGTGAGTTCATAGCCCCACATTTTTATTTTACGATTTCATTGATTTTAAACTTTGGGTGGAAAATATTCTTTGTTTTATAAATTGGACGCAATTGAAAGTAATTTATATTGATTACGTGATTGCCTAAGTAGGGCGATAACCAAGTAGTCCATTATCATTAACTGTCAATTGCATAGAAGTAGTTGTGAATTACATTATTGAGCGCTAATGTTATGATTAGGTATCCCAGGAACGAACGTTATAGCATTTCGCGGATTTGGGATGTTTAGGTTGTAACATCTGATCGGCATAATAGCAATATTATTAGTTGCGAATATAATTGTCGAGCTATCAGTGTGCATGAGCTTAGGAAAATGTAATCAGATTTTGTGATGTCTGCATCTGTTTGCTTTATTCACATAGGAAATATAGCGGTTCCTGCATATTATTATTTCCTAACCTATGCATCACCAACATTTTTTGTTGATAGTTTTAAAGCAATGTTTTCAGTGTCAATAGCACAGAATGGAGCCAAGGATACATTGTTACACTTTTTGGTTATCACGCTAAAGATTGCTGATGTAATATGTTTTGAGAAATGTATTGTCATCTTGTAATATCAAACTCCTAAACAATTAAAGCTGCAAACTTTTGTGTAACAATTCTTTTATCAAATCCAATGAATCATTTTTAAATGACTTTTTATCGTTCTTATATATCAAGTCTATTGATCTGAGAATAACACTCCCCGGAAATCCTTTTCCGCTGCGACCATAATTTGGGGGTGTATACAATTAGTAACAAGAGCCAAGGTTATAGAAACCAGGTTTAAATGTTTGGGCTAGACTATAACCTTTTTCAAACATTGCATCATAAAAAGCGGTTTTTACGGGACACACCTAGTTTTTTCACTTAAGTTAGTTATACTAAAATGCATTCATAATTGATAATAGGTGTTTATAAATATTACGTATATAGCAATAGAGCCATAAATATATACTCAATATAGTTAATTGTTGCTGTCACTGAGCAGTCTTCATCTGATCTGCAGTTATCTATACTTCTGTCACTCCTGGAGGCAGATGATGGAGTATCCATCGAGGATCCTTACGAGGAGGCTGCCCGACAGTTGCTGGAGCTGGCACCACGTTCTCCAGAGTATGTACCTGATCCCATGGAGCTGGAGGATCATGTACCAGTATACATTCCTAAGCCTGAGCACCCTGAGGACTTAGTGCCAGCTGAGGATGAGGCACCTATAGAGGCATACATTACTGAGGTTGCTTCTGTACCTCCACCACCACCATCCTTTTATATATCGCTCACTTATACCGATCCTATGTACTAGAGCATACCATGTCTCAAATGAAGCTGCAGCACCAATCTACCTATCATCCACTTACTCCCATAAGGGACTAAACCACCATTGTTACCAAATACCACTACTTGCGACCATCCAACTAGCCGCAAAGCTGATATTCTCGAGGCTAGACAAACAACGCGCCTCGGAAAGGCAACTTAACGACTGCTCCCAGACCTGGGTTTGAGGTAGGGGAGAGTATCAGCGCTGCTACCGTGAGACAGCCATGACCGCATCTATGGGTCTGTAGGGTCGATTGCAGTTCTGTAGATACTATGGAATAGGTCCGAGATACTGGGAGGAAGATGATGGCCGCCTTAGAGGTGGTCAACTTGAGGCTCAGTTACCAGGTAGATGTTCGGAGTAGAGAGAGTTCGGAGTTTTACTCACGACATCAGGATACCCAGAAGGATCGTACAGCTGTGAGAGCTGAGATTGAGGTATTGAGGAGAGAGAGACTTACTTACGAGCAAGAGAGTATGGAGACCCGTCAAGCCTTGGCTAGGTCTGAGGTTTACACATGGCATTAGATGGCACGGTACAGTGATTAGAGACTGAGGCGCGTCGCCACGAGTGGCAGCCGTTATGACCGCTGGATGATCGGCAGCCACGAGCATATCATGCGTATTCAGGATTTTGGAAGGCTGGAGCAACTGTCGATGACACTTAGAGGATAACTGGTAATAGTGCCTAGGGTTACTTATTCTACCAATTGAGCTAAACAATATAGCTTGCTAAGTTTTTTATGCGGTTACCACTAGCAGGACCGGTATAAGATCTTGTTGTTTTGATTAGCTATCCTATGATCTTTTGTCTTTTGTTTATGCTATGTTGTATAGCCTACTAATATGACGGGTAAAGTCCCAACTAGTAGGGCTCAAGGTTGATTTTCCATTTGTGTAAACTAGACGATCGGGAAGTCATTGTTTATCAAACAGATCATGTATATTTTCCAGATTATATAGAATGGATGTATTATTTTATTTGATCTTGTGCTGGTGTATGTTTCACTGTGTGAATGTGATCCTTTTTTATTTATGATGCCATATTTATGTCACGTTATTATTGTAAATAAAACTAACGGTTATTGTATTTTCTGTGATTGATGAAAAAAAAGGCACCAAACAAACCACAATGTCAACACCAGTCACACCCAGCCCAACAGCAACCACAACAACCTGTTTACTATGGAATAACTTTAGGCCTTAAATTGACCGAGGATTGTTGCTGCAATGGCAAAAGCAGAAGCAAGCAAAGTTAGGAAAAGGCTAACGAGAGCAATAGTTCAAGACCAAGGCAGCACAATCGTTCGCAGAATGCTCTTACTCGAATTCCTGAAATGCAAACCTTTGGCTTTAAAGGCAGCTGAGGGAGCATCGGACTCACTCGATGGATTGAGAAATATAGTCTGTATTCAGGCATAAGCAATTGCACAGCATCTTGGTCAAGTCAAATTTTGCGACTTGCACTCTACAAGACGCATGCTCTTAACATGGTGGAATGCCATGTTAAGACCACTACTCCCGAAGTAAGCTCATGGCATGCCAAGGCAACACTGAAGAAAATGATGACTGATAAATACTGCCCAAGGGGTGAGATCAAGAAGATTAAGACTGAGATGTGGAATCTTAAGGTTAAGGGCACCGATGTGGTGGCCTACAATCAACGATTCCAGCAACTAGCGTTGATGTGTGCCAGGATGTTCCCAGAAGAGGTAGAGAATATTGAAAAGTATATGCGGATGGCTTTACCCGATATGATACGTGGCCAGTGTAAAAGGCATCAAAGCCAAAAACCATGCAAGAGGCTATTGAGTTTACTATTGAGTTGATGGATGAGAAGACCCATGACTATGTTGAACGTTAGGCAGAAAAGAAAAGAAAGTATGATGATCTTTCCAAGAACAATCAAAACCAACAACAACAGAATAAGAGGCAGAACACAGGGCAGGCCTACACTGCAGGCAATAGTGACAGGAAACCATACCTTGGGTCTAAACCTCTGTGTTCCAAGTGTGATTACAATCATGAAGGTCCTTGTCCACCTAGGTGCAATAACTGCAAAAAGGTTGGCCATCTGGCCAAGGATTGTAGAAGCCGACCTGCAATTGCTAACAATAACAACCGCAACAACAAAAACCACAACAACAACACCCGCAACAACAACAATAATAATCAGAAGGGAAATGGTTGCTATAAGTGCGGAGCTCAAGGACACTTTAAAAGAAACTGCCTAAAATTGAAAAACAATGACCTTGGTAATCAAGTTGGGAATGACAGGGCTCCAGCGAAGGTGTATGTGGTTGGAAATACGGGGGCAAACCCAGACAACGTCATTGCGGGTACGTTCCTTCTGAAAAACCGCTATGCTTATATCTTATTTGATACGGGTGCCGATAGGGTGAGTTTTGAGTTTACTACTGCATTAGCTCCCAATTGACGTCACTGAAGACGCCATCTACCCAGATCACTATTATATTTCCGAACTAGCTGTGGGAAGAAAAATTGTGGTTATAACACTATACCTAAGTGGTTAGCACATTAAACTTCCTAAACCACCCATCAACATAAACTTAATGCTAAGAACTTGGTGTTTCGATGCTAATAATCAGGTATTGATTGGTTGGCGAAGTACCAAGCGGACATATGTGTGCCGAGAAATTGTTCTCATCCCTGGGGAAATGAAACCTTAATCATACACGGGGATGGAAGTACCAGTGAAATTTTACACGATTAAACATCTTTCGATGCACTAAAACGCAAAAGAACATGCAAAAGGATTTCCTATCTTTTGTCACATGTCACTACTGCATAAGGAGGTTGAAGACTAGTCAGAGAAGAAGCGAACATTAAGACGTGCCAATAGTTCAAGATTTTCCTGAAGTATTTCCTGAGGACTTGTCGGGTCTTCCTCCGACTCGACAAGTAGAGTTACAAATTGATTTTGGTACCTGTTGCTGCAACCTGTACACGGGCACCTTATCTATTGCGCGCCTTCCGAAATGAAAAGGGTTATGTAGCAACCTGAAAGAGCTGTCGACAAGGCTTATAAGCCGCAGTTCCTCACCTGGGGAGCTCCTGTCCTGTTTTCAGAAGGAAGGACGGATCATTCCGGATGTGCATTGACTATCGGGAATTAAACAAACTGACAGTGAAGAACCGTTATCACTCCCCAGAATGATGATTTATTTGATCAGCTTCAAGGGTTAGAAGTGTCACTCGATAAGAATCGACCTAAGGTCAGGTTATCACCAACTGAGGGTTCGAGAAGAAGACATTCCGAAGACTGCCTTTAGAACTCGTTATGGCCATTATGAATTTCAAGTTATGCCGTTTGGTTTGACAAACGCACCTGCCGTATTTGTGATTGTCTTTATTGACGATATTCTGATATATTCTAAGAACAAGCAAGAACACGAAGAGCACCTTAAGCTAATCTTAGAGTTGCTTAAGAAAGAGGAGTTGTATGCCAAATTTTCCAAATATAAATTTTAGATTCCCAAAGTACAGTTCCTCGATTACGTGATTGAATATTGAAGGCATTCATGAAGATTCAGCCAAAATAAATTCGCTAGAGATTTGGTGCATCTCGAAAGGTCCACCAACGAAGATTCGTCAATTTTTAGGTCTTGCTGGGTATTATCGAAGATTCATTGAAGGGTTTTCGAAGATCGCCAAACCAATGACTAATTTACTCAAAAGAAGTCAAACTGTTTGGGCGATAAACAAGAATGCACGTTCAACAATTGTAGGAGAAGTTGTGCAGGCACTCTATCTGGCCTTACCTGAGGAAGCGAAGATTTCATCCCATACTTCGATTCTTCAAAGAATGGGTATGGGCGTTGTTTGATGCAAAGAGAAAAGGTGCTTTCTAATGCATCACGCCTGTTTGAAAATTCTATGAATAAAACGATACGAACTGCAATTATTGAACTTGGGAGCAGTAAGTGTTCGCTCTCAAGATTTAGAGGCACTATCTTAACGGAACCAAGTGTACAGTGTTCACTAATCATAAGAGCTTACAACACATTCTTGATCAGAAAGAACTAAACATGAGACAACGCCGATGGTTAGAGTTGCTTAGTGATTACGATTGCGATATTCGTTATCACCCTGGGAAAGCCAATGTCATTGCTGATGCTTTAAGCAGGAAAGAACGAGAACCACCGTTAAGAGTTTGAGCCTTGGTCATGACTATTAGTTTGGATCTTCGCAAACAAATCTTGAATGCTCAGACTGAAGCACGGAAACCAGAGAACATCAAGAATGAAAATGTTGGAGGAATGTTGGTTGAAAACGCTAAAAATCCAGAGGCGATTAGGACAGAAAAGTTGGAACCCCGTGCGAATGGAACCCTATGCCTCAATAGCAGGAGTTGGTTACCTCGTTATGGCGATTTACGAACTGTGATCACGCACGAGTCCCACAAATCAAACTACTCTATACATTCGGGTTCTGAAAAGATGTACCAAGACATGAAAAAGCTATATTGGTGGCCTAATATGAAGGAAAACATCGCCACCTATGTTAGCAAGTGTTTGACCTATGCTAAGGTTAAGGCCGAACATCAAATACCATCAGGATTATTGGTACAACCCGAGATACCTGAATGGAAGTGGGACAACATCACTATGGATTTTGTCACAAAGCTTCCTAAGACATCGCAAGGCTACGACACCATTTGGGTGATTGTTGACTGACTCACTAAGTCTACGATCTTCACACCGATGAGAGAGACTGACCCTTTAGATAAACTTGCAAGAATGTACCTAAAGGAGGTTGTTACGAGGCATGGAATACCTGTTTCAATCATTTGTGATCGCGACCCGAGGTTCACATCTAATTTCTGGAGGTCACTTCAAAACGCTTTGGGTACTAATTTGGATATGAGTACTGCGTACCAATCCCAAACAACGGGCAAAAGCGAGAGGGACCATTTCAAACACTCGAGGATATGCTTGCGTGCATGTGGCGATCGACTTTGGAAAGGGTTGGGTTAACCATTTGCCATTAGTCGAGTTCTCATATAACAATAAGCTATCACGGCAGCATCAAGGCCGCACCATTCGAAGCACTTTAATGGGTAGAAAGAACGGTCACCTGTTTGTTGAACCAAAAGTTGAAAGCTCAAATCCTCAGTCCAGAACTAATTCAAGAGACGACAAAGAAAATCGTCTAAATCAAACAAAGGATGCAAGCCGCTCATGATCGACAGAAGAGTTACGCCGATCTGAAGCAACACGACGAATGGAATTCAAGTCAGGGATAAGTAATGCTTTAAAGTTTCTCCTTGAAAGGGGTCCCGTACGTTTGGCAAACGGGGGAAAGTATAAAACCCTAGAATAGTGTTGGACCTTTCAAGGTGTTAGAAAAGGTTGGAGAGGTTGCTTACAAGCTCGAGCTTCCTGAGGAGCTGAGCAGAGTTCATAATACGTTTCACGTGTCCAACTTAAAGAAGTGTCATGCCGACGAACCCTTAGCCGTTCTGTTGGATGGACTTCATTTTGATGACAAGCTTCATTTTGTCGAGGAGCCAGTGGAAATCGTGGATCGTGAAGTTAAACGGTTGAAGCGAAGCCGAATCCCATTAGTCAAGGTTCGATGGAACTCCAAGCGAGGTCCTGAGTTTACGTGGGAACGCGAGGATCAATTCCGGAAGAAATACCCACACCTCTTCGCAAAGACCGCGCCGTCGTCAAGTGCCGCGTCTTAAGCCTTGAGGACAAGGCTCATCTAATAGGGGGAGACTATAACACCCCGTGTTTTCAAGTCATTGACGACGTCGATAAATCTACTATTTATTTTTAGTGTCGTACGCGTTTGCTTGTAATTTCATGTATTAAGTAAAATCGCGTAAGCTAAAAATTTGCGTTCAATGTAAACGGGCACCAAACAATTAAGCGTTTACATCAATCAAGTATTACATAATTATTTTGAGAATAATTATGGTCTTTGTTTATGTTATTTTTATCGGTTATGTAAATTTGTTACGTTTCACGATAAAGTACGTTTAGGCATTCCCGGAACCACCAAAACTTTTTTACGCTTCAACAAATACCCACATTTATACCCAATACATAAAAATTACAAAATATAATCACATATAACTCTCACTATGGGAACAGATTTTCTCAGCAAAATGGTACAAAGAAATATGAAAAAAAATTTGTAACTTGGTTTTGGTACTAACTACACCATAACCTAACTATCTTGTTTCATTGACCAAAGACCAAGACCATGGACTTCCTAAAGACCCTCACTATGTCTCCTTGACTAGTCATATATGTACATTACTTAAAAATTGCAAGAGATAAGAAAAACATAACACTTAACACTTAGCAAATCAAAAACTCTTTTCTTTTCCTCTCTTATAGCCCACGGCTACAAACACCCCTCCTAAATAAATCATACAACTTATTTTACAACATATACAAGCATACCTACACTATATCTAAGATACCTCAAGGTGATTTGAAGTATTGGTTAATCATTTAAAAGGATTGAAGCAAGAAAGGAAGATTAAGGGTTCTAGTTGAATTAGGTTTTTTGGAAAGTTGCAAGCTTTGGTTTAAAGTCTAAACAAGGGTTTAGCACACATTTTCCATCATCATACATCATCACTAAGGTTACCTAAAACCTTTATCTTTTCATTTTCATGATTATATGTATATATGATGTTTACTTAGCAAAATCACCATTAGGACCTTTTTAACATATAAAATGTATTTTACTTGTGGTTATGAATTTGTGCACTTATACACAAGATATGTTATTGATAGCATCATGTTAAAATGGACACATAAGTATTTTACAGCTCTTGGTGATGCATAAAAAGTGTATGTACAAAATTTAGGGTTTTTAAAGGCTTTTAATATGTTACAAGAAAAAGTTATGGCAAATTCATTTAATCTTGTTCATGGACTTTTGGTTATGTTATATAATAACCTAAATTAAGGTTATAATGGAAGTATAACTTTTCTACACCTTTGGTTAATGCATAAAAGGGTTATGTATAAACTTGTTAAATAAAGGTTACTTAAGAAAGTATTAAATTTAAAGAATTGTTATGGACTTGTTGTCATGCACTTTTGGACAATTATGTATAAGTGGACTCTAATATATGTATGACATATAATATATATGGTATAGAATACTTGTGGTAATTTACAAAGTTGAAAGTATAAAAACAAAGGTTAAATATGGACTTAACAAAGTCATTCAATATTTTTGTCAAAAATTCGTATAAAAATATATTTGTTTTATATTTTTATAAAATACTACATCTCAAGACGAATCCGGGCATGTAAGAAACTTGAAAAACGGATAAATAACAAAAAAGTTACGGTAAAAACAAGTTATACGATAAATAAACGAATTTATAAAAGAATTTTTATAAAACAATTTATAAAAATTATATAAAACAGCAAGTTTAGTATTTTTAACATATTACACATATTTTTAGGATTCCAAAATAATAAGAAACGAAAATTTTTAATTAATAACGAATGAGTTATGAATTTTGCGAGTTTACGACAATTAATACTTTTATAAAACTATTTTTATAAAAGTTACTATTCATGACAGAAACTTTTATTTTTGTAAACCTCATAAATCAATAGAACTTTCAATTACGAGAAACGTCTCAGAAGGAATCGCTAAAAATGGATCTATAAACGCAAGAAGAAATACGACGTATACGAGTTTATAACACAACAAAAACGATATAAGTGAACTTATGAATCTGTGTTACAGTAAAAGTTACTGTTCCACTCAGTAAGGTCAAAAATTTAAAAATGTCCAAAATTTTGATAACACGACTTAATACGCAAAACGTGAGCATAAGAAACATCCCTCAAACGGACCCCCCACACCTCTTGAAACGCGAAAGTTTATGCCAGTTTTACTAAAACCGTAATTATAAAGCGATTTAACTTATTAAACACAATTTACCAAAACTATTAGATGGTGATCCAGCTATGTAGAATTGTATATGGTAGATGTTAATTATCATGCTTAGCACTTATACTATCTTAATTTAAATAGGTCGCATCTAACGATATTGCCGTGACTTTTATCTTGTGATATTTTGAATATTCAGTACTCGAGGTGAGTTCAAGCCCCAAAATTTTTTACGATTTCATTGATTTATAACTTTTGGGTGGAAGCAGCCTTTGTTTTTATAAATTGTGACGCAAGAGTTTATTTTAATATGGATTAATTTGAAGATTGCCAAAGTAGCGATAACCCAAGTCGAGCCCTCTTATCAATGAACTGTCAATTGCATAGATGTAGTTGTGACTTACGTTATGTGAACGCGAATGTAATGAAAGATCTATGTTGGGATTAGACCTCCTCCGTTTCGGGGGATTAGCTTATCACCAGTAACGAACGTTATAGCATGGCCGATTTGGGAAGTTTAGGTTGAAACATCTGATCGGGCAGAATAGCAATATTTATTATTGCTAATATAATTGTCGAGCTTCAGTGTCATGAGCTTTAGAAAACGTAATCGGATTTTGTGATGTCTGCATCTGTTGCTTTATACACGGTGAAACCTCGCGATCAACTTGCATATTATAATTTTCTAACGCTATGAATTCACCAATATTTTTTGATGACAGTTTTAAAGCAATGTTTTTCGAGGTAGTCAATATGCACGAGGAACCAAGGGCTACATTGGAGACACTTTTGGTTATCACGCAAAAGAATTTGGATGTAAAATTTTTTGGGAAATGTTATTAGACCAATCTTTGAATATCAAAACTAAACAGAGAACAGAGCTGAGCATGCTTTGTTTACCAAGTCTTTATCAAATCATGTATCATTTAAATAACTTTTTGTCGTTCTTATAATCATGTGCTATTGATCTGATAGTAACACGCCCTGGATATCCTTATTCCGCTGCGACCCAATTTGGGGGTGTTACAAGTAACCCCGATATACCAAACTTGAAAATGAAGTAAAATCCCCCAAATTTGTTACTTAAGCTTGCACTGTTGTTGATTGAAGAATGGTGCACAAGCAAAACCTATCTAATCTATGTTATCTATCAGTATTTTAGTTATCTATGTTAGATTTAATTTATCTAATCTATGTTAAAGCTATGCTCAACCTAATTCTAACAGATAAGGGGGTTTTCAGTCTGAGAGACTGGCATTGGTTTGGTGGTGACTTAAATCTACTTCTGCTACCCAAACTTATGCAAGACAATAATCAAGAGAAAGAAGAGCGACAAAGCCAATTATAAGGAAGTTGTATTAACCATGATTAATCAAATAAAACGTTGGTTTATTTATTTAGTGCAATGAATTACATATTTTGAGGGTTATATCTTTCCTAGATTTATGTGGTACTTCTTCCTATAACCTAGACACGTCGAATTCTGTCCCAATTAAATGCATCCTCATAAAGTATTTTCTTTGCTGATATATCTATCTTAGAAGATTAATAATGGTGATCTTATTAAACCCTAACCCATCGGGACTTTACCCACTTACTGCTTAACGGCTCTTTATATTCTAATAGTCCACTATTCAAGTCTTTACCAAGGGAACCAGAACGTTATTTGTTGATCCTAAGTCACCTGCTAGTCCAACTCGTTCACTAAACCAATGGTAAAGATAGGTCAATAATTGTGATCCTATGATTCTAGATATATAAATTGCAATAAAGAGAGTCATCCTGATATCTAGCTAACTTGGTCGGTATCACTAGACCCAGTTGAATGATATGTCGCATATTTAAGCACATAGACAAGTATGAATTGTAGATCCCAGACTTAATAGATCTTTCTAGCCTGTTAAGAGTGGTAGCCAATCTGGATAGACCCAAACTAACTACAAGAGAAACAATGACTATGAACAATATAAGCTATGCACAAACTAACTTATATTGCTAAGAAGAACAATGAATAAAACAGAACTTTGAATACTATTAATCTGCTAGGTTACAGATTACTCACTATTAATATTTGTGAAACTTGTGTATGAAACCTTATATTTTTCTAACTAGTGTCGTAGGGTTCCTTCTATACACCAAAGAAAACCCTAATGGGATTACAAAATGTGTGAAGAGATAATGCATATCTATTCCTATAATAACTCATGCATATCTCCTAACAGTACTAACTATTATATGCTAGCAGTACTAACTTACTACTAATAGCACTAACTATACTAGCAGTACTAATAATGTACTAGCAATACTAACTATTTATAACTAACAGTACTAACTACTTAGTTTATTTTCTTGAATCTTTAGCATTCTTCACAAGCAGCACTAAGTAGAACTGGCAGTAGTAACTTGTATAAGTTGCAGCACTAAGTTGTAGAAACTTCTGAAACCCAACAATCCCCCCTAAACATGATGTTCACTTGTTAACCTTCATGTTTCTTCAGTTTGAGCTTCTTGAACACTAGGATGATGTATCCAAACACACTGCTACTATTTAAACTGCTTTTTGATGAACTTGAACACTTTTGTTACTTTGTAAACTTGAAATTCTTTAACTTCTAGTCTTTGGCACCATCACAGCATCTCAGCAACTCAGCAACACAGCTACACCAACTAAGTTGGCTTTGTAGTTTTTGGCAAACTACCAGCCATAAACGGATTTGATTTTTCTTTACCAGTAGTCGTTGTCTATGGAATAGCCAATGCTTTTATATGCCACTTATATCCAATCTATTAAATAGATGCACTTTATATACCACCTTATTACAGGAAAATTTTTGCTTTATTTATTATGCGAAGGTAATTGCATATCTAAAGTAAACGAGCTTACGCAACCTTACCATATGCCATCTATATCTATGTTTATATCATGTAAACATCCTAATATGTCAAGTCTATATCTTAATAATTTTCCAAGTACATTATCCATTTAAACATACTTTTCAAATACTTTATTTCAAAACAAGATCAAACAGTTAACAGTTTACATCAAAACCCTAATTATAGGTAATGTCTACTTATAAATGTATGTAAAAGGCATTTTATGCATGTGTACAAGTATCATAGCACACATTTGGATATCTTTTACCTCCTAATCAAGTTACAACTTTCTAAGCTCACTGTTTAAGTTCAATAATGCAATGAAGTCAAAACTTGTCATTCTTACCTCCAAAAATCTTCTATTTTTACTACCTCTTTAACACAAGGTACAAGCACTTAATGCATGACTCCTAAACCCTAAATCGAATCCCTAATCTCTAAAAACCTAATCTAAACCCTATGGAAACCCTAAAACCTAAATTTCACTTTAAACCTAACCCTTAAAAAACTAAGCCCTAAACCTTAATCCTAAACCTTAAACCTTAATCCTAACACTAATCCTAAACCTTAAACTATCTTAAAACCTAACCCTAACTCGAATTCAAAACCCTAAATCCTAAGCCGAACCCTGAACCAACCCGTCACCCTTTTTGTTTTATTTTTAGCCATTTTTAAGCTATCAAGCACCTCAATCACCTTCATGACTCACCTCCTTGTCATCTTAAGCATATATGAACTCTTGTTTGAAGCCTTGAATCCTCAAACCCAAGTGTTTTTGGTAAAAACCCTAAAAATGACCCGTTTTAATTTTCTAGCTAACAAATCCTTTTTCTAAACTTTTGTTACGTTAGAACATATTATTTTAACTTATTCTAATAAGCTATAATCTGCAAATATCATTTGGAACCCTAAAATAAGCTTGCATAGTTTTTTGGACTTGTTTTGCAAATGTTTTCATGCATAGGGGTATATATCGTAACTTTATGAAATTTATAACTAAAGGGGCTGAAAATGTCATTATTCCAAATTTATAACTATAAGGACCTATTTTGCCAAGTTCTAAAGTTAAAGGTTTAAATTATATATACTTTATATATAAAGGACTAAACTTGTAAAAGTTTATAAACCAAGGGTATATATTGCCATTTTTGCAAACTTAAAAATATTCAATATAATATTTTTATATAAATTATAAAAATATATATTAATATTATAAAACCCGATTTTATTAAAACCCGACACA
>BQNB010091856.1:0-26765 GCA_026074375.1 Tanacetum coccineum | reverse complement strand
CTTTCTGAAGCGTCTGCCATAATTGAGATGTAAATTTGTTATCTCTATCTAAGATGATCGAAGCTGGAACTCCATGCCTTGAGACTACTTCTTTCAAGTAAAGTCTCGTTAGTCTCTCTATTCAATCTATTTCCTTCATTGGTAAGAAATGTGAAGATTTTGTGAGACGATCAAAGATTACCCAAATCATGTCATAACTACTCGATGTCTTTAGCAACTTGGTGACAAAGTCCATTGTTATCATTTCCCATTTCCATTAGAGTATCTCAAGTTGTATCAGCAAACTGGTGGTTTCTGATATTCAGTTTTAACCCTTGAACATGTCAAGCACTTGCTAACATAGGTGGCGATGTTTGCTTTTCTGTTAGGCCACCAGTATAACTGCTTAAGATCATGATACATCTTATTCGATCCATGGTGGATGGAATACTTAGATTTGTGTGACTCATTCATGATCAAGTCTCTTAAGTCTCCAAAGCGTGGTAACCAACTCATGTTCCTGGTTTCATCGGGATGTGTCTCAAACTCCTTGTCCATACTACGAAGATTTTCTTCCTTAACATTCTCCTATTTCATTGCCTCAAATTGAGCAATCAAAATTTAAGATGGGAGGTTTATATCTATTGTCATGACTAAGGCTCGAACTCATAGCGGGTTTATCCGTTCCTTTCGGCTTTAAGAATCTGCCACAACGTTCGCCTTTTCAGGGTGACACGAATCTCACAATCATAATCACTGAGTAGTTCTAACCATCAGTGTTGTCTCGTGTTCAACTCTTTCTGATTAAGGATGTGTTGCAAGCTTTTGTAATCAGTGAACACGGTACACTTCGTGCCATACAAATAGTGTCTCCAAATCTTTCAAACGAACACTACAGCTCCTAACTCTAAATCATGAGTCATATAGTTCTTCTCATGAACCTTAAGTTGACGTGATGCATAATCTATTACTTTCCCCTTCTGTATCAATACGGCACCTAAGCCCTTATGCGAAGCGTCGCAGTAAACTACGAAGTTCTCGGTTCCTTCTGGTAATGCCAAAATCAATGCACTGCATAGCTTCCGCTTCAATAGTTGTAATGCTCCCTCTTCTTTCTCTTTCCATTCGTATTTCACATTCTTCTGAGTCGGTTTAGTTAGAGGTTTCGCTATCTTAGAGATACCTTTAATAAATCGTCAGTAATAACCGGCAAGTCCTAGAAATTAACGTATTTTTGTCAGAGTTGTAGGCGTTGCCCAATCCTTGCTTGACTCAGTCTTAGCGGGATCAACATGAATACCTTGACTATTAATCACGTGATCGAGAAATTACACTTTCAGGAGCCAGAATTCACGCTTAGAGAATTTAGCGTACAATTCCTCCTTCTTAAGCAATTCCAAGATAAGCTTAAGGTGTTCCTCGTGTTCTTCCTTACACCTTGAGTAGATCAAGATATTGTCAGTGAATACTATCACGAACTTATCCAAGTAAGGTTTACACACCCGATTCATGAGGTCCATAAATATTGTCAGTGCGTTGATCAAACCAAACGACATGATCTGAAACTCGTAGTGACCATAACAGGTCCTGAACGAGGTCTTAGGGATATCTTATTCTTGAACTATGAGTTGGTGATAACCAGACCTCATGTTGATTTTCAAGTAGACGCTAGATCCTTGTAGTTGATCAAACAAGTCATCGATCCTTGGGAGCGGATAAAGATTCTTCACAGTTAGCTTGTTTAATTCTCAGTAATCGATGCACCAACTGAAGGATCCATCCTTCTTTTTGAAAAACATGATCGGATCTCCCCAAGGTGAGGAATTTGGTCTTATAAATCCTTTGTCTACCAGTTCTTGCAGTTGGTTCGACATCTCTTGCATTTCTGACGGGGCTAGTCTATAAGGAGATCGTGTTACAAGTGCAGTACCGGGTACTAAGTTGATTTGATATCTTAATCCCCCCCCCCCGTGGGGGGGTAAGTGGGAGTATCTGGTAAGTCTTCGGGAAAAGGACTCTCCAGAAAGAAAATTCACACAATAGGTTACGCCTCAAGTCACTTCTTCTCTGACCTTTTTCTCTGTCTTTTTCACAAGGATGTGTGCCAGAAACACATGACATCCTTTAAGCATACACTTCTCGGCTTCGGTGCAAGATATGATGTTCAACCTAGAGTCGCGTCTATCCTCGCTCCTGTTTCCTTGAATTGTTAAAGTCTTGTTGTCAAAAGGAACACAAACAAGTTTTTCATCACACATAATCACGGCGTGGTATTTGGTCAACCAGTCCATTCCAATAATTGCATCAAAACTTCCCAAGTCTACAGGCATTAGGTCGATGTTGAACGAGTGGTTATGAAAATTTAAGGTGCAACCTCTTAGTATGGTATCGGCTCCTATTAGTTTTCTATCAGCTAATTTAATAGTATACTTAATGTCTAAGGTAGTTGGGACGATATCACTTAGGAGGCTAAAAGCAGTGGATACGAAACTTCTATTGGTTAGATTATAGGTACTTGCAATGATTATGTCTTTAGCCTTAACTTCATGACCATTAGAAAATCCGATGGTGTAGGAATCTCCTAATTTTCTTGATTCTAACTCAATTAAAAGGATGAGTTCATTACGCTTCTAGTAGTATGTTTTTCTTTCATTGACGGTCTCCAAGGTCTTAGCCATATAACGAAGCAACTAATGTAACCGCACTAGTTGGGGGATTGTACTAGGGTGACTAATGGTGTAATTTGATCTTTCGGCTAAGGATGTGGTGCAAGGTGAGGTTGACTCTACATTATAAGGTTGTGTAAAAGTCTACTTAGTTATTGTGCTTACTAATACGAAGGCCCATGACCTGCACTTCTTATGTATACACACACACACACAAATCTTGCTTTTCGGGAATATAAGTAGAAAATTGATTTTGACAAAGTTTTAAAGTGACTACTCCCAGCATAGCATGGTCCTCCTTGAATTAGGCATAGGTGATCGGGCTATGTATAATTAAGGACTAACGATGAAGATTCTTCAACTTTAGGCACTTACTCTTGAAATGCCCTTGAGCACCACATCCAAAACAGGTTACTACAGGTTTTTAGTTGGCTACTAGGGGCCTCTGAATCGTTATTGAAACGGGAGTCCTATAATCTCTAGTCATATGGACAACTCTTTTGCATTTGTTTCACCTCACATCGCATGGTCCAGTGTGGTGTAGCTTACACCTGTCGCAATTGGGTAAAGTTCCAACATACCCGTTCTTCTTGCCTGGCCCAGAAACGTGTGCCCTAACCACTTCAAGTCTTTTGTTTTGTTGCTGGCCAGAATTCCTACCGTGGTCACTTCCCCATTTCCTCTTGTTGTTAGCATTCTTTTCTATCGTGGTTCCCTGACGTACGACCTAATTCATCAAGTCATGAGCCATGCGGATTTTTGTCTCGTAGACAACAATAGCTTCAATAGCATCAGAAACTCATTAGGCTATAATCTAGTCAATCTTCGCAGAACTCATTCCTTGTCTCGTTGCCGATATTTTCTTCAAAATTGAAAGAAGTAAAAGAAAAATTAAATAAGTCAGGTTCTAAAAATCATGTTCCAAAGATGGAATGTTACGAGGTGATGGGTTAAATTCATGTTCTAATTAATCAGCATGTTTCTAGGCGATGGGTCACGAGATGACGTAGGTGTTTCAACAGTATGGGACGGATGTTTCAAACTCGTCTTCGGAGTCAGATAGTAAGATAATCAGTGGGGTCGGCAGATTGTGACAAATTTCAATGATATGTGAAATGGTATAATGTAAAGTCATGAAAAAGTTTTAAAGACCATTGCATCACTCACGATGTCTTGGGGAAAGTTCTAGTATTCATATATATAACCTTTATATAAAACAATGTAAAATATGTGTAAGGCAGATGCAAACACTAGTACAGGCAAAAGTAAATGCACGCATATACAAGGGAAATCATATAGTGTTTATGATGTTATGATGCAATGTTTATGTAGCGGTGATGACATCAAATAATGTCTATTTTATAGCATCATTTATCCCAACTATATTGCTCATTTTACATTAATTATGCATGAATTGGTACTTAATTGCTTATATTTGTTATTTGCAGTAAATATGGACCAATTGGTGAAGTTTAACTAAAAGGCACGCATTCTGGAGCTTAAACGAAGAAATCATGAAGTCTACTGTTTTGACATCCAATACGTCGTATCCAGCAAGAAGATACGGCGTATCTGTGCCTTAACTTCACAAGCAACCACGAAGATTTAAAGACCAATACGCCATATCCAGGAGATCCCATACGCCGTATCGAAGATCAAGTATTGGAATATTCTAGAACATTATAATCATGGTCCCCACTCTAAAAAACCCCAATACACCGTATTGACAACTTCCAATACGACGTATCGACCAAATTCCAGGCCTTATAAATACCGAACCCTAAATACGAATTTCAGTGTGCAAAAATAAACCGAAGACTGAGAATAAGGCATTAACCACCAGGTTCGACTTTTAAAAGAGAAGAGAAGCCAAGAAGGTCTTGCAAAGCCCTTCAATCCATAGGAAACCCTTGTAATTTCTATACTCTAAGTACGCGTTTGGTTGTTGGTATCGTACTTTATAGTTGTCTTTACCTTAATCGTTCATATATGACATTTGTATAGTTACAATGGCTATTGGCTAATACCTTTAGGTATTAGCCATGTTTATGATAATTTAACGTTTGGTTTATGTTTATCTTGATTGCATCTTATTCGTTGTGTGTTGTTTTATGTTTATCAATTTATACTTGTTTACAGGCTTAAGTATGCGACCTATCATTCAATTGGATTCGATTATACTATGAACGTTAGCTAGATGTCGGGGATAGGCTCTTTTATCTATATTATATATCTAGGTAGTAATAGGATCATAAAATATTGACTTGTCTTACCTTTGGTTTAGTGAACAAGTTGGACTAGCAGGTAACCTAGGATCAACAAATGGCGTTCCGATTCCCTAGGTAAAGATCTAGATAGTGGAATACTAGTATATAAAGAGTCGTTAAGCAGTAAGTTAGTACAAGTTCTCGATGCGCTGTGTGTGTGTGGGTGTGTGTGTCACATTATTTTCTTCTAAGATAGATTATAATCAACCATGATTGCTTTATGCGGATGTGTTTAATTGTGACCGAATGCATTCTATAGTTTTACGAGAGGAAGTACCACTAATTCTAGAATGATATATCAGACATTGAGATTGGGATAAATCATAGCACTTATAAAACTAAAACATCGTTATATTTATATTAATATGGTTAATTTACGTTTCCTTACATATAGGCTGACGGTTCTCTATCTTCTAAATTCAGCTTGTGTGTGTTAACCGCCCCATCTCAGTCTAGGTAAACAAAAACTCATGCCAGTCTCTCAGGCTGAAAACCCCCCTTTTGCGTTAGATTTAGGTTTAACTTAGGTATAACATAGAATAAATTAGGACTAACTTAGATAACTAAAATATTGGTAGACTTAAGTATTAACACTCACTCTTAGTAATCGACACCCTACTTACCAACGAACCTACATCTGATCGGGTACACTGCCCGTTAGTGTTGTTTTTAGGTATAGTCGGAAAAATATAAATAGTAAAACTTGATAATAAATATTACCTACGCGCAACGACACATCAAGTTTTTGGCGCCGTTGCCGGGGAGTGAGTTTGTTTAATTCTTGTTTTTATTAGTATTTTAGTTTAGACTTAACATAACCTAGATTAGCGTAAAAATTTTGTTTTTAAGTCTTTATTTTGGTGTCGGGATCATCCATCTTAGTTTGTTTGTTTTTGTGTGTTTTATATTTCTGCATTGTTTTTCTTTTCTATAATTGTACTGGTCAAACAAACGATACGGCGTATTCACCTAGTTGAATACGGTGTATCACCCTTTCGTAACCAATGCAACATATTTTGTTTAATAGATCAATATGGCGTATCTAGTTACTTGAATACAACGTATCGATCATCTGATATAACAGCAGACTTTATTTTTCGTATTCCATTCTCGTTTATAGTTATATGTATTTTCTCTCTTCCGAGCCTATCCTACTGATTGTTTATCCTCTGTTTCAGGAGTGCATGACTAGGAGTTCAACCAAGGAGCTCTTAACATCTTTCGAAGAACCAAAATGAGTACTTCATTCAATAAGGAATATTTTCAAGACAACGAGTCTTGATTATTCGAATTCATTAGAATTCAATTTATTTTTTAATCTTGAGAATCAGAGTGAAGAAGAAGTTACCGAAACAATGGCGGAACCAACTATAGAGGAATACATGATGAAGACCCAAGAGGATTATGGATCGGGTATTGCTAGGCCTAAGATTGATGAAAATGCCCACTTTGAGTTAAAGGGTCAATTTCTCAAGGAATTATGTGATAATACTTTCAGTGGATCGTATAATGATGATGTTAACGAACACATTGAGAAAGTTCTTGAGATTGTTGACGTAAGTAATAATCAACTTAGGGTACGTGTTTTCCCTTTTTCTCTTACTGGAGCTGCAAGCAAGCGGTGGGAAGATGAGTCTATTGGTTTAATTACTACTTAGGTAGATCTTACGAAAAAAAAATTTAGAAAATACTATCCACCTTCTCGTACTCGCAGAAAGATTGAAACTAATGAAGTTAACATTAAAGTCGACTGGGATCCTACTAACATGAGTTTTTGAGGTTGGTTAAGCTTAAAAAGTTAGGATCATAAGACGTGGATCGATACACCAAGAATGCTCTAAGGGATTATTGGCGAGAGGATGTTGATGAAGAGGTGTTGAGGTGATTTACGACATATGGATTTCTAATCTAGAGATGTTAAACTTGTTTGAAGAAAATGAGATCGCTCAAATCTTTAGGATCGATACTGATGTATTTCGCTTGTAAACACCTCTATGTGAAGTATTCAAGGAATTCAACTATCTTTCTCAAATCTATGTTGATGTGCTCATTAAAGATATACCTGGATTTAAGACTTATGAGGAATATAAAGATGATTGGATCTATGAGTGGAATGATGAAATATCATGTGTCGATGAAAAGTCATAGACAGATAATGGAGTATGGAGTGAACCTATTGATAATATCCATCATGAATGCAATCCACTTCGGTTCAAAAATGGAGTTGCTATATGGCCTACGTGCAATTAGAAGAAAGATGGGTACTGCAATACTGGAGACTTACCTAGATTCATTTGTGATGGCAATTCAATTCGCTATGAAGATTATGAATGGTACGATACGATTGATGATGGTGAATTAAAGGAGGAAGCTTTGATTAATAAATGGATCTTGGAAGAATCAATGAAAGTGATGGAAGAATCAAGTGACGACAAGTGGGACCATGATTCGCCCGTTGACGAATAGAAGGATTATGAGCACACTACTCACATTAAAACCGATGTCTCTTTTAATAAAAAACCTACAATAAAGTTTGTCAAGTAGTTATGGATCATCATGATACTCAAGGGAAACAAGGATGGTTTGATGAACACGAGCTTACAGGAGAGGACGATGATAACATCGGTAATTTAGAAGACTACTTGATTTGAAAAGACCCTCCTTACCATGTTAACGATAAAGAAGAGATATCCAAGGAAAGAAGATGCAAGCTACTAGGAATTCCTTACGTGAAACCACCTACTTGCAAATCAGAGAAGTTCGAGGTAGTTAAATATTCATTCGGACCAGCGGAATAATATGTCGCAATCAAGGAATACGAATATGAAATTTAGGTCCGAACCGAAGAAAACATTTCTCAAGTCTATCAAGATATTTTCCGAAAGAAGGACGATGGCTATGGTCCGTGACGTTACCAAGTAGGAAGCTGGAAAGCAAGTCTAACTTAAAGATTTTTGTAAACAAGTGCTTGTTAGGCGAACAACCAGAATATAATTTTCAAGTTTTTATCGAGTCTATCTTCCTAGTTAGTCGATACGGCGTATCCAAACCCTATGGATACGGCGTATTGAAACCGACCTAGACGTTATCCATTTTATTTTTCTACACTTAAATCATTATTGTCAGACTTGTCGATATGGTGTATTAGTTAAACGAATACAACGTATTCGACCTCTGATCCGTACTTAGAATTTATAATACATGTCTGAATATAACGTATCTTGAAATATGGATACGGCGTATCGACTTCCTGTACAGTTTTAGTTTTATTTTGTTTTCTAACTGACAATTATTCGGAGATAGAATTGCATTTGTTTTTTGAGAATTGTTATACTAAGAACCTTTCTGGGACGATTGCATGATTTGGTGATGCTTATTTTTTGGAATTCTATGTGTGTTGTAGTCATGCTGGTATTCAAACGCATTTACAACACACAATCTTGCTCATATACGCAACACGGAGGATCATACCGAGCAAATCTCAGAGGAGTTTTTCTGTTCTAATTATTTAATTTCCTATTTTTCATGTTATATTTATACCATGAGGGTGTTGTATATTTTAAGTGGGTGGGGGGAGAATTAAAACACTTGCTTATCCTTATTTTTACAAACAATATGCCTAATTTATATAAAATTAAAAAAAATGTAGCATATTTTTTTGAAATTATTAGTTACATGACCCGCACACATAACCCTAATTTCCAATTATGAGGATTTAACCTTATCCGTTTCCCAATTTTTACCCCAAATTCCACAAAAATATGAGTGTGCCGGTGACTGTAGTAAACTTTAGAACTTGGCTTGGTATATCTATTCGAGACCACAATAATAAGCACTATTTTAATAGATGGAGTGACCTTTCTAAACTGGTAAATTTCTAGGATTACACCAAAAAGCCTATACATTGTGATATTAACTAACTACACTGGTTAGTTAACCCCGTATAAACCCTTTGTTTACTCTCATTTTTAGAGTAAGATACCCCTAGAAAAACCTGCTAAGCCATTCCTTTCTTTTCTTACACCAAATTTTGTTTCGTTACACCCTTACACCTTAGCCTACCCTATTAGATTAAGTCCTTAATCGGTTGCTAGTTGCTTTTGTGTAAAGTATTGTATTTCCTGTATTCGTAGTGCGTTATTTTCTATCTATGGTTAGGTCGGGAAATTGCACAATGCAATTGGGAAAGTGAAAGTAGTGTATCTTAGTGCTCGTGTAGTTACTACTTTCACTAGTATGATCGGATATTAATTATTCAGATTTATCATGTTCGTGAAGTGGTGAAAAATACACCTTTATTCAGTTTGTTTGGTTTATGTTGAAAAAATTTTTAAAAAATACAAAAATACAAAAAAAGATTGATAGAGAGAAAAAAGTGAGGTTTATGAGATAATCGGTTCTTCTAAGCTTAACCGATTATATTATTTACGATGATCGATTATTCGTTGGTACGTATTATAAACCAACGATGTAAAGTTTTGTTGTATATTATTTTTAGTTGGTCGTAATATAAACCAACTAGTGTATTTTCTTGTATCAAGTGGTAGATATCGCCACTAATGTTGTATACTATGTATATTATAGATGATTGGGAGTTGGATGCTACGGGAACACCAACTAAGGTTGTTTTCATGAAAAGCATGCGTTATCTAATTTATGTCTTTTTATGGGTATGGTCGGGAAAGTAGCTAGCAACATTGTTCCTTATTTGTTTGGACTTAATCTATTTTTTTTATTTACACTAATTTTCCCATTACTAATTCCAAATCTTTGGTCTTACTCGAATGAGTGAATGAGTAATCACATGTGTCTCATTCATGGATTTGTCTGTGTATGTGTGATTTTGTCACCCTTGTTGGTGTATTACTATTAGGAAATGATTAGTTATCCTTTACCCTATATCATTCTTCATCCTAACTGTTAGTCTTACTCGAATAGGGATCTGAGCAATCATATGTATCACAGTCATGGATTGGGCGTGTATATATGATTTTGTTGGCCTTATTGGTTTACTACTATAGGTAAAGATTACTTGATCCTATTCTTTAGCTTATTCGAGTTAAGGACTGATGTGTGTTTTTACAAGCTTTAAATTTATAATACTTGAAATACCGATTTTTACTAAAAACACAAGGGCAAGTATACCCTTTCATGTATAGTATATTAACTTCGCGTATTTTATTTTTATTGGTCACGTAAGAGGCTTACGTTTCGCAATAAAATATATTTAGACACGCCCCGAAAATGCCTAAACTTACCTAGACTCAAACCAATAACCACTTTTAAACCTTAAACACAAAATTTAATCAAATCTTATGTTAATACCCCCACTAGGGCCGAATATGGGGACAAAGATAACTAGAAAATCCTTAAGACTTACACTAAGTACATGCACATCTAAGTTTTAATTAAGGTTTGTACAACATGTCTCTAGTTAGCTAATATACATTGGTTAAAGATCACTTTGGATCCTTCTTTCTCTTTGGAAACCCACGGCTACATTATGTACACACAAATCACCTAGAAATCTTCCTAATGATCCCTAAGTACCGGTACAATCCGTGGTTAATTAAAACATGTACTAAGTGTTCCTAGTAAACTCATTACACAATGGTTAATAACCATTTGACTCCTCTTTTCTCTTGGATGCCGCGGCAATACACACACATGTACACTAACCTTAAGATTTTGCTAGATATTGGTAAATCTTGTACCTAGATCATGTAATTAAGAATGGTACTCAGTTTTTTTAACAAACAATGTGTGGTTAACTAGAAATTACAAAACCACCTAGTTAGGGGTCGGTTTTGGTTAGATTAGGATTAGAAACATGTAACTAAGGCTACTTCTGCCTATTAAATACACACTCACAATCATACCCATTGTCACTCTTGAAAACTTACACACACCTTAAACTCTCTCAAACAACTAAACACACTTCTCTTTTCTTGTTCAGATCACAAACCGCAAACAAACACCTCCTTTGATTCCATTTGAAACCACAAACACCACAAAGATTGTTATACGAGTTCACAAGAGAATACACGAGCTAAGGTTGGGTGTTTACAAGGCTTTAAAGCTTTGGTTGGGTTACACGATTGTGTAAAACACTTGGTTTAACTACACGATACGTTTTTAAGAACTCTAGGACCTTTTGTAAGTCACGTTCGAACCTATACCATCTATTTCTATTCATATCTAGCTGTGAGGGTTACATTTGCTTGTGCTTAACATGTAAAGTGTGCGTGGACATGCATGGTATGCCCCATGCATGGTTTACATAAATATAAACTCGTATGTTATACTTGTGTGGTGCAAGAACCTATTAAAACGCATGTACAAAGATGTTAATGACAAATAGGGCGGCCCCTTAATGTTTCATTTATAAGAAGACTTGGACCCTAACGCGATCAAAGACCATTGTATACGAGTTTGTACAAAAACCATACGTAAACCTTTAAGGTAAATGTGACACTTTGGCTTGGGAAGGAGTATTCAAAATATTTTAACGTATGCATGTGATAGACACGACCCATGTATAAGCTAACAAACAAAATACGTTGCTAGATGCTTGTACCAAACAATATATGTTTCTAGAAAAGTAACGGGCCATTTGTAGTCTCGTATAATCCAAACGTGCCCACGTTTGGGCCCAACCGGCCCAACAGTGGAGACCCATAGCTTATCAATAAGCTCATTCGAGCTTATTGTTGGATAGATGGCTTCTTAAACTCGTGATATAACAAGCATGCATGGATTAAAATTCTATTGGGCCTTCCTAGCCCAATAGCCACGTACGAAACCAAAATAGGCCCAATAAGCAAACCTTGTGGGCCCATAGCTTATTGCTAAGCTCCATGAGCTTATTAAGAGACCTACGTGCTTAATGAATTCCCATGGGCTTTAAGTTATCCTTGAAAATCCTAACCGAACCCTTATTGGGCTCGATAGCCCATTATCGAACCCAAACGAGAGCCAATAAGCCACAATAAGCTTAAACAGCTTATTGGTGAGCTTATATAGTTTAACGGGCTTAATGAACTTGAAAAATGCTAATGGACCCTAAGTGAATAAGCCTAAAGGCTTAAAGGGCTTATCGAACTCTTATTGGGCCCAAAGGCCTAATAACGAGCTTATTAGCTTATTGAATAAGCCAAACAGTGAACAGACCCTAAAGTGCTTATTAAAGCTAGAAATTATAAGTTGAACATGTTTTATAACCTTAATGGACTTTTAAAAGCATTCGGGTTAGAGTTATTGGGCTAACAAGCCCAATAAGCTCAAATAAGCTCATCCGAGCTTATTTTTCATCCAAACAGTTTCATATGAGCTTAAATAAGTCAAATGAGAGCTTATGTACATTTGGAGTCCTAAATGAACCCTTTATTTGCTTAATGGGCCTTAACGAGCTCAAAAAGCCCAATAAGCTCAAATAAGCTCATCCGAGCTTATTTATAAGCTGAATACAGCTTATGTAGCTTATTGGAGTAATTAAACATAATGCCACTTGTTATAACTCAATCGGGCTTAAAATGTGATTTTTACAAGTTAAGGGACTAAAAGTGTCAACTTTGAAACTTGAGGGTTCAAATCTGTCAACTCACTATTTTTGTAAGTTGAAGGACTGTTTTTGTCTCTGAAACTTTATGGACTATTGAAACATATAAGGACCTAAAGTGTAATTTTGTAAAATTGAAGGGCCAAAAGTGTACAAATGGAAACTTAAGGGTTTAAAAATGTAAAAGAGTATATATTTCATAAACCTAGGGACTGTTTTGAAATTATGGAAAACCTAAGGGCATTTTATAAACAAAAGTGATTTTATAAACACTTAGCGTACCGGACGAATTACATTCGAATATTATACAAGTTAACCGACGACTTAATAAATAAGAATATTTATTAATAACGTTTATACGTATACTAAAACGTGTGAAATCGTATACCTTCACAAGAGCCATCATGTGAATACAAATACAATAAACATGTGCATCACCACACAAGTGATAACAGTATATATAAACTAGCAATTTATTATAGTTTATGCATTAAGTCGTTAGCCTAAACTTGTAGACTAAGACTGACTGTATTTACTTAGGTATTTGACGGTGAGATTCATTTGCCATACTTGGATATATTTATCATTCACAGAGGACTACCTACTAAGGTGAGTTCATAGCCCCATGCTTTACAATTATTTAAATGTTTTACATCTTTGGGGTGAGAACATGCTTTGTTTTACAAATTGGGCGCAAGGGTACATTTTATACAATGATTACGTGTTTGGCCTAAGTAGCGATAACCCACTGAGCCCTTTATCATGAACTGTCAATTACTAGATTGTAAGCGCGAGTGTTATAAATAGATCTATTTAGGATTGACGTCCCCGTTTGGGTGAGTAGCGCTCACTGTGCCGGTTTGCCGGACAACAAACGTATACCATGTCGGATTTGGGATGTTGTGGGTTAGAACATCATTCATGGGCAAATGTTGGCAATTTATTACATTCATACACGTCGAACTTCAGTGTCATGAGCTTCGGAAATGTAATTACTTTTTATTATGTTTGCATCTGTTGCTTAATCATACACTTGGAAATCTTACGGTCCTACAATTTAAATTACATAAACCTATGAATTCACCAACTTTATGTTGACGTTTTAAGCATGTTTTTCTCAGGTCAATAAGGCACGAGGTGCCCAGATACATTGGGGGTCACTCTTTGGAGAGAGTCAATACTAAATATTTGGGTCGTATTATATTTTGGGAACATTTGTTATAAACCAAATTTTTACTTATATTGTCGAACAATTTGATGCCATGAGCTTATATAATGAACACGTATTTTGTTAATCCAATGTATTTTTTTTAAAGCGACATGTTTAGTGGTCGTTCTCTTATCTTGTGCTATTGATCTATGAAGTAACACCCTCGGATATTCAATATTCCGTTGCAACCCGTATTTTGGGGGTGTTACAGATTGGTATCAGAGCCAAGGTTATAGAGAACCAGGTCAAAACAATTTGTCTGGACTATAACCATTTTCAAACACTGCATTCACAAATGGGGTTTGCACGGGACATACATACATTGCTTGTTTGCAATCTAGCATATATGCTTGCATGACATACATTGTTTTAGCATTATTAGTTTACTAAGTGCTTGCATGATTGATATACGAGTATATAAATTATATTACGTATATTACTATAAGAGTCTTAAAATTAATACTTATATAAGTTATTTTTGTTTTTTTACAGCAGTCATGTCTTCTGCATCATCTGCGGTTACCTATACTTCTGTCTACACCGATTCTGAGCCAGGGAGGGTATTTTGGGGAGCTGACGAGGAGCTGTCAGACGGTGGTTCTCCACGAGTCATCGTATACGAATACGATGGACACCCTATGCAGCCGGTAGCCCCACCATCACCGGATTACATACCTGGCCCCGAGGAGCCACAGACACCACCAGTACCACAGTCGTTAGCATTGAATTGATTTAATTCTTCTTGCATGGCGACTATCCAACTTTCATCTCCTAATGCCTCATTCACATTCTTAGGTTCTATAGTTGATATAAAATAAAAGAAGTTACTTTGGTTTTGGGCTTGTGACCTAAGGGTTCTTTGGTTAAGGTTTCCTATGACATTTTCTAATGGATGGTTCCTAGATTCCTTAATGTTGACTATTTCATCAACCTCTAAAGTTTCATCCATGATGTCATTTTCTAGGTTTTTCTTTTCGGTGACATCAATTGCTTCTTCTTCATCTAAGTCATCATCCACCAAGGGTGATGTCTTAGAGGGTGGAGGAGTTTCATCTAATGTCACGTTAAGTGATTCTTCGACTTTCCTAGTGTGTTTGTTTATGATGATGTAGGCTTTGTTATTTTGAGAATAACCTAGAAAGACACCTTCGTATGACTTTGGGTAAAACTTGGTAAGGTAGTCTTTTATGTCAAAAAAATGTATAGCATTGCTTTCAAAACTCTAAAATAATCTAACGTAGGTTTTCTACCTCTTAAGAGTTCATAAGGTGTTTTTCCTAGAATGGCTCTAATGAGAATTCGGTTGAGAATGTATGTTGAAGTATCTAAGGCGGTTACACAAACTTTTGATATCTTATTGTGTTCCGATTGCTCGTTCAACATGGTTCTACTATTCTTGAAGGGTCAATTTTTCCTTTATACCATGCATTTGATTGAGGTCTGCGTAGGAGCCGAGGTTATGAGTAATACCATTGAATTACAAAACCTCACCAAATTGCACTTCGTGTTATCAAATTCTATATCGTGGTCGGTTCTTATTGATAACTATTGTACATCCTAATTGGTTTTGGATTTTCTTACTAAATATTTCGGAATTGATCGAAAGCTTCGGTTTTATCCTTAAGGAATCTAGTCCAAGTATATCTAGAGTAGTCATCTACTATGACTAAGGTGTAACGGTTTCCTCCGTAACTCCGTACGGCGGATGGACCAAAAAGATCCATGTGGAGAAGTTCTAAGCATCTAGTCGTTGAGACTAAATTCTTAGCTTTGTGACTAGCGTGAGCTTGTTTTCCAACTTTGCAAGCATCACAAAAATGTTGATCAAACTTAAGCCTAGGTAAGTTTCTAACTAATTCCTTAGAAGCTAACGATTGAATGAGACGCATATTTGCGTGACCTAATCTCCTATGCCACAAAGTGGAATTTTCATCAATCGTTGCTAGACAAATTTGATCCTTAGGCTTATTTCCTAACTTCATCACGTATAAGCCTTTCTTCCTAATACCTCTACCTATGACTTTACCATTCTTAGTGATTTCACTATCATGTTCAGAGAAAGTTACTTTACACTTATTATCACATATTTGTCCTATACTAAGCAAGTTAAATCCTAAGTTATCAACATGTTCTACATTATCTATTTTGAGAGAGTCATTAGAAATCGTACCTTTGCCAATGATGTTACCGCGAAGATTACTACCAAAAATGACATTACCTCCATTGTATGCCTTGTAAGTGGAGAAGAGCTTTCGGTTGCCCGTCATATGTTTGGAGCATCCGCTATCCTTGATCCATTCATCGGGTTCCAAGTCGACTCCAAGGCATATCTATTTATATAAGACAATAACTCAAACATTTGGTCCCCAATATCTCATGGGTCCAAAGTTGTTAGTGCCAAACATCCCTTGCATTTGATGCAATTGGTTGGGATGTGAGAATGGAAGACACATTTCCCATGGCATGTAACTTTGTCGTGGAAAGTTGTTCCAAGTTACAGGAAAGCCATGAGGTTGGTTTTGTTGACCAACATGTCTTCTTGGTTGCGGTGTTTTAGGACGAGAATAATTATTATTGACTCTTCTAGGAGGTGGAGTTTTTGATCTAAAATTTTGTTTTGAAAATCCAACTCCGGGTTTTGACAATGGTTTATAAAATTGTTTGACTTCATAGTCACTAGCTACAGGAACTTTAACTTTGTTTACAATTATGTGTTTTGGTCTAGGACCCAAAATGGATTTTTGAAAGAAAACACTCTTCTCAGATATTGGCATTTCTGGTGGCGGTCCCTTATTTATTTTGGGGGCCGCCAGAACATTAAGGGGGCCGCCCATGTTTATGGGGCCGTCCCTATTTATGGGACCTCCATCAGAGGATGCCTTTTTCTGAGCTTTTACAAATTTTATTTCATTTGTTCCACTAGATGATGCTTCAAATGAATTAAACCCTAAACCTAATTTATCACCGGAGGGTTTTTGATTACTTAGCATTTCATTCAAGCAATGTGTACTCTTTTCAAATTTATTCAATCTAGTGGATTCATCTTTGAGTTTTTCATTCTCAATTTTAAGTACATGACACATTTCACATTCGAGATCAACTCCCTTGTTTTTCTCGAATATGGATAATTTATCTTTTACTCCCTTCATCCCATTTTAATTGGCCTCCAACAAAAAAATTCATTTTATGATAGATTCAATGAATCTGGACATATATTTATTAAAATGACAAGTTTACCCTATTAAATGTAATAAATGTATGAATAACTTTCCTTACAAAAATGAATGAGATGGGTAAATTTGTAAATTTAATACTCATAAACACCTTAATTAAGAAAGTGGACAAGGTTTTGGGACAAACTAAAATAGTAATGAGGTCAATTAAAATAGGACGGAGGGAGTAGTTCTCTAAGTTCATTTTCTAAGCTATTTCTAGTGGCTTTTAGCCTTTTGTTTTTAGTGATTATCTATAGACTCATTTTGCATAATTTATCATATTCATTGTTTAAATCTATATCATCAATTGAGCGTCCGAGGTTGTCTACGAATCTACCTCTTCTCTTAAAAGAATTTTCTTGAAGTCTCTTAAACCGCCATGGCATACTCTTCTTCTTCACTACCGGAAGAGTCGAACACTTCTTCATCCCTAGATTCTTTTTCTTAGCCTTTAATTGCAAAGAAGATTTCCTTTCAACTTTTGCTTGACTATTTCGGATCTTTCTTGATGTCATCTCATGTACATTGGAGGTTTCCAATAGCTCATCAAGAGATAGTGATGTCAAGTCTTTTGACTCTTCAATCGCCGTGACCTTTGCTCTCCATTTAGGATGTAGAGCCTTAAAGAAAACTTCCTTAAACAATAGTTTTCTAACTAGAATAACCTTCATCAAAGAGCTTTAAGACTAGTAATAATAGTATTAAATCTAGCGAAAGCATTATCTATAGATTCGTCTTCGGAAATAACAAATTGTTCATATTGTTGGACCAAAAGGTCGATCTTATTATCTTTGACTTGACTATTACCTTGATGGGTGATTAATAAGGTTCCAAATTTCTTTTGCCGTTATTACACATGAAAATCCGTTCATAATTAATTTTTTTTCTAGCAAAGCATTGTAAATAAACCATTTTGGCTTATTCATTATTTTTGCAAGCCATCTTTTAAAGATCATACCCGGTTTTTTTCTGTTTTTAAAAAGGGACAAATACCTCATCAAGGTTTGGTTTCCGGATTTTGAATAATAGGTTGAAAATCACCAATTGTTAATAACATGCCAAAGATCAGATCTTTTGATTTCTACAAATGTCTCAAAATCTATATATTTCAATAAAATAAAAAACTATCGCTTTCAAAGATTGGTGGTCATTGCATAATTGCCCTTTCTAGATATTTTTCGGAATCCATAGAATTTCGATCCAAGCATTAAAATACAATTTAAATTAAAAATCTTGAGTAGACCTTGCTCCTGATACAATTGTAGAAACTAGAAGAGGGGTTGAATATTTTTTTTCCTTTTTTTGATTCACCCTTCTCATTTGAACAACTAACAATTCCCCCACACTTAATATAAGTGTACACCACAAAAAATACAAAATTGAAGCAGGCCTTCTCCATCTTCGTTAAAATGGCTCAACACTTATAGCAAAGCGCGAGCAAACTATAAGCAAAAATCAACCAATCATACTGAGCAACTAGCAACCAACCATTGGGACTTTCGACAAGGGGTAAGGCTAGGCTAAATGTTATATATTTTTGTATTTTTTTATGGACAAGAAAAATGAATAGAATGGCTCAGATGTTAAACTAGGGGAATCTAGCACTAAAGATGAGTGCTAACACAGGGGTTTATATGTGGGTGAATAGCTAATCAGTGTAATCAGTTAAAAGATAATATGTTAAATGAATGGCTGATTTGGGTTAAATCCTAAGTTGCCTCTTTATCACATAAAATACCTATATCACGCGAATGTGATCTCACCTCGTGATGATTGTCAAGCACAAGTTCTAGAATCAATAAATCACCGGCACACTCATACAATTTTTATACCGATACCAATGCTCTATAAAAGGCGACAAATTACAAATACACAGCTGTAACGATGGATGAGACACTTGCAATTGCATTCAGACCTTAACTCGAGAAAGCCTAAAGGCAAAAATTATCTTAGGTATCAAAGATGGATACCTGAATTCCTTAAGATCTAAATCTTATATTTTTTGGGTGATTGGTATAAATGCACAAGTAATGTCATCGATCCTGAGTCGGATTTGCTTTATCAATCGGGACACATCTCTGGTTTTAAAACTTTATTTTATTCTAATATATTAACCTAAGTGACAAAAGAATTTAAAAACAAGATTAGATTTTTAAATTACCGAGGGCAAAAGTTTAAACTTTTAATAATGAGTCTAATTTTTCCAATTTATTTCTCCCCACACTTAAGTTGAGCATTATGCGTAATTAGAAATTAACTTAAAAATATGTTAAGCGGGAAAAATAAATCTTTGAGAAACGAGACTTCCCGGGGCTCTTAAGTGCTTAGTTGAATTCTGAAAGATACGACGCGAAACAGATTGCCATCTCAAGCATGTAAATTCAACCATATATAATACTCCAAATATATCAGTCCCTAAGTGTAAAATTACAACCACCAATCCAAGCTTCACCTGTTTATTCAATCTGCAAAATAAATCTACAAAACCCGTAAAATACTAAAGCGCACTTTCGTAGTCAACACGATTGCATTTAGCGTATGAAACAAGCCTTTAAATCCCTTGGTGTCCCAAGTGAACGAGCTTTAGTCTCGTGAGGTTTTCCAGCGAACACACCAACAAAGTTCGTTACCTTTCTTTTTTGATACAGTAGCAAAGCACGGCGCGCATCGTACTTCAAAGACTGCTATTTTTGTTTTATATATTTATTTATTTCTAGATTTTTTATATATATGATTTTATTTATTTATTTATTATTATTATTTACTATTACTATCAATATTATTGTTATACCTAAATTGATTTATGATTCCTTGACAATACGGTTCAAGTGGGAATGATTCACTTTGAAATGTTGAGGGTATAGGATTTTTGGTATGTAATCACGAAATGGATATTCTTTTGTTTTGACCATGTGATAGTCCCTTTTTTATTTTTTTAATAGGTTTATCTTTTCGATTTTATTGTTAACGATAATAGGAGGTGGTAGATCTTATTGAATTTTCAGAGAATCGTAGAACTTTCCACTTCCAGTTAATACAGAATTCACTTGCTCGGTGTGAGCTTGAGGAGGAGGTGGTGGTTCAGTCCTATCGGTATGTTCTAAAGATGTGTTTTGAGACTTCTCCCACTCATCTATTTTTCTTTCCATGTTTTGATACATAGTTTGGCAATTCTTTCCGTTTTGCTTCACTTTTATAATTATATCGTTAACATTGTTCTTGACATACATATTCAAAACTCTTTGACCATCCAAGAATTTGGTGATTAATTTTTCGAGATCAGTTTTAGATTGATTGTCTCTGTCAAAAAGTTTATCATGAATAGTTCTCATGCTACGGATACAACTTTTGAAATGTTTGAGATCATTTTTCACATCATTGACTAATTCTGTGAGCGATTTCTCAGAATCATTAAGATCAGGACAGGATTGGTGGAAATAACAATTAAAGAGGATTTTCGGTTTTTGATAATCTCCAGATTAGGATGTGATTGCTTCAAGACGTCACACATCGGCGAGACCATCGTCATGTTATTTTTCGAAGCGTGGTTCTCTTTGCGGTTTGTTTATAAAATTCTTACGTATCTCATCAATCTCTTCTTTAAGCTCTGGAATTGAGAATCATTTACAGTTAGAGCTTCTAATTTTCCATTTAAAATCGATAATTATCATCATTACTAATCAAGTTTGATTATGTTCATTTTGAGATTTAGTAGACCAATCAAGTTTGAAAAGGACTTTGTCATCAAGAAATTGAAAGGCTTGATTAGGACCTTTGTAGAGGAAGATTTCTCCGGATGTCTCGTCTAGGATGTGTCTTGAGTGGATTCGTCTAACCGTGATAGAATATTAAATAATAGCTCCTTTGGTCGACCGGCCCATGGCATTTTTGAAGCAAGTTTCTTCAGCTCGAACCAAGCTATGTTAGACTTTCACATACGTTTTGAGAGAAATTTTTGATTTCGAGTAATAGATGGTTAAATAACGAATGTGAAAAGAATCTGCTTATAAAAGCTCTTATTTGATCCCACGATGTTATAGACTCTTCATTAAGTTTGGTCAACCGGGTTTTAGCTTTATCGCACAAGGAAAAGGGGAATATCAAAAGTTTGACAGCTTCATTTTGAGTTTCACCATATTTGAACATGTCGCAGACTGTGAGGAATTCACGGATGTGGTCATGCGGATCGGCTTACAGATTACCATCGAATTTATTTTTTGATATCATTTTTAAGTGAGTACTATTGATAACAAAGTTGACATCAACATCGGGTCGAACAATAGCAGAAATAGGAGTCGGTGCTACATTCTTAGCATTTTCCCACATGGGTTGATCATTAGGATCGAGATTTATTAATTCTTGGGGTGGTGAATTGGGTTGGGATTCAACATCTTCTTTGGATATATTTAAGACGAAAACTTCATTAACAGATGATTGTTGAGTTGAAGATTTGAGTACCCCGACCTCGACGAATTCTTTTTGGATAGTTTTAATTTTACAAGTCTTCTTTTTCATATTTTTATTTAATTTAGATAATGGTTTTACGAGTTGTTTTCCCCAAGATCTGGATTTATACATACTTTAAGGGTTTTGCAAAAAGACATTATAATATATATATAATTAAGACTAATATATTTATATTTTTATCTTTTTATATATTAGATATATTTTAGTTTTTATTATATATAGAAAATAAGTATAAATAGATAAAAGATTTTTTAGATCAGATAGATAAGTACGGCACACTTGAGGAAAAATGCGCCGGTTTTTTTAGGTTTGGATAGAGTGCGACGTACTTTAGAAAAAGTATGCCGGCTTTTCTGAAAATTTATGTTTTTTGTTTGTTAAATTTTAGGTTATTACAACGAACGAAATAACAATAAATTACACAAAACTAACATAAATTAAATATAATCAGTTTACAAGAAAACAATTAAGACAAGTAAAATATATAATCAAAATGATTTGAAAAATATTTTTTTATTTTTGGTTTTTCGAATAAACTAAATATGAACTAATTTACAAGACTTATAATCAGATGATTATAAAACCTAAGAAAACAGTTTGGTGGGTTTTTAAAGCACTGAATTTAATCAGATAAGAACGAGTTTGATTAGATGCAGAAGTGCGGCGTACTCGCAGGTTTTACAAGGCAAATATTCAAATGAAACAGGGAAGTGCGGCGCACAAATGAAAATATGTGTCGTACTTGCAGCAGCAGAACATAAAAATTCAAGAAACTAAACACGTTTAAGCAAACAAATGACACACCAAAAGAACGATCAACACAACTGAAACAACTTAAAATAATTCCCGCCGCAACGCGCCAAAAACTTGATGTGTGTTTTACAAGCTTTAAATTTATAATACTAGATATACCGATTTTTACTAAAAACACAACACAGGCAAGTATACCCTTCCGTGTATAGTATAACTTAGGTAAGTCCAGGTCGTCCCAAGAGAATTGTAGTTTTCATAATTTGTAATTAAGGTGCTAAGGTCAATATGATTGTCACTTATCAAATTAACCAAAATGTGCATGTAAAGAAAGCAATAAAAAGATGATTCAAGCAAATGATTAAAGTATGCTTATTTAGGCAATGATCACTAAGACAACGATATGTTTAGGATAGTGTTTATAAGTTTAAAGAATAAAGATATCACAAGTTATAAATCCTTTCGGCCTTTAAATGTAACTAGTGATTATATCGATTAATAACAACAAATCCTTTCGACCTTTATAAGTTATTATAACCGATATATATTTTGAAATGATAGAACACATATATAAAAGAACCCTTTCGGCCTTTATTCTTATATAAAATATGTTTAGCAATTAAATAAACAAGTATCCAAACACATCATATTAAAGATCGCATTATGCCCAAACAAACAAACATAGAACTACTACTCCATCTTCATAGCAACAAAACACATAACATTCATCATGAATTTAGTAAAGATCATATTCAAAGAGTAACAATGTTTATACCGATTCCAAGAGCAAAAGATGGTGATTTCACAAGAACACTTTATTATATTCAAAGTAAAAACCCAGAAACTATTAACAATTCTGTCACAACAGCTTATAGTTTCGAAATACAATTCACTAACACTTCCTTGGATGGATTAAAACCTAGAAATGGATGAACTACAAGCAATTTCACTCCAAACTCCCTAAGAACACTTCCAAACTCTAATTCTACTTGTTGTGATGATTGTGTTTACCAAGGGTGGTTTGGATCAAAGGTTTGTCAAGCCTTTATCACCAAAAACACCTATTCTAAGTGGTAAACACAAAGTGTGTTGATGTGTGTGTGAATGTGTGTGTGAAATGAGAGAATTTTCTCTTAATTTATAGGCTGGCGAGGGCAAAAGTGCGACGCACTTCCTTGAGAAGTGCGGCGTACTTTGCTTCTCTAATGCGTAGATCTTTAATGCTGAGATGAAGTGTGGCGTACATGATGTAAAAGTGCGGCGTACTTTATGTATTAACTGCTCCTCATTAATTTCGTGGCTAAGTGTGGCGTACGTCTTCTGTATTTTGGATTTTATTCTTTATTATCTTCTAACTTGTCTTCATAAGGTGTAAACACTTGTATTTTGAGTACTTTTGAGCTTCGAGTGTCTTCAAGTGTACTTTCACATATTTCATGCAATTAAGTATCGAAAGTTTACAAGAAATGATATAAATAGATACAATAACGCTGCCGAAAACATATATAATTTGAGCGTTATCAAATCCCCTCACACTTAAACTTTGTTTGCCCTCAAGAAAATCTAAAAAAGGAATTTAGAAAGAAAATTACTGCATGACAAGACAAGGAAATTTTTATATATATATTTTTAAATTTTGATATATATATTTTTTTTAAATTATTGGGTGTGAAATTATCAAAAATATTTTTGGTTTTTTAATAAATAAGCGCAAAAGGCGCAAACCTCCCACACTTAAGGGTTTGCTTGTCCTCAAGCAAAATAAAGAAATAAGCTTTACAAAACAAAATTAGAATTATGAAAAATATTTTTGGGTTTTAATATGCGAAAGCAAAGATGTTTGACAATACCTAATGATTCTCCAGCTGTTATAACATGATTAAGCACCTCACAAATAAGAAAAGTATAATTCACTCAAACACTCATATGTGATGTAATAGAGGGTAAAAGGGAAATCACACTCAATTGCTCAAACATGATTCATTAAGTTACCATAGGCTTGTACAAGAAACAAAACTGCACTGACATGGCGTAAGCACCAGGTATAAATATCAAAAGAGAACTTTTATTTGGGTTGTAACGTTAGGCTAAGGGTTAATAAGGGTATGGATATGGCATGGGAAATATATACTGGAAATGGTTTTATAATTAGAATACATGTCGACAAGTCCAAGAAACCCATGTTGCTAGTTACTACAATCCACAAACCCCGTGAGATAATCGAACCTCTCATCAATAAATCTGGCACATATCATAATATATCAATACGTCGCAAATGCCAACAACAATCCAGATCTTATTCATACTTATTTTTCTTTTTTTCGATTTTTTTAATCATCCCTTCACAAAACTAACAATTCCCCCACACTTAATATAAGTGTACACCACAAAAAATACAAAACTGAAGCAGGCCTTCTCCATCTTCGTTAAAATGGCACAACACTTATAGCAAAGCGCGAGCAAACTATAAGCAAAAATCAACCAATCATACTGAGCAACTAGCAACCAACCATTGGGACTTTCGACAAGGGGTAAGGATAGGCTAAATGTTATATATTTTTGTATTTTTTATGGACGAGAAAAATGAATAGAATGGCTCAGATGTTAAACTAGGGGAATCTAGCACTAAAGATGAGTTCTACATAAGGGTTAATATGTGGGTGGTTAACTAATCAGTGTAATCAGCTAAAAGAATAATATGTTAAATGAATGGCTGATTTGGGTTAAATCTTAAGTTGCCTCTTTATCACATAAAAATACCTATATCACGCGAATGTGATCTCACCTCGTAATGATTGTCAAGCATAAGTTCTAGAATTAATAAATCACCGGCACACTCATACAATTTTTAAACTGATACCAATGCTCCAGAAAAGGCGACAAATTACAAATACACAGCCGTAATGACGGATGAGACACTTGCAATTGCATTCAAACCTCAACTCGAGAAAGCTAAAGGCAAAAATTATCTTAGGTATCAAAGATGGATACCTGAATTCCTTAAGATCTAAACCTTATATTTTTTGGATGATTGGTATAAATGCGCAAGTAATGTCATCGATCCCGAGTCGGATTTGCTTTATCAATCGGGACACATCTCTGGTTTCAAAACTTTATTTATTAACTAAGTTTTATTCTAATATATTAACCTAAGTGGCAAAAGAATTTAAACAAGACTAGATTTTTAGATCACCGAGGGCAAAAGTTTATACTTTTAATAATGAGTCTGATTTTTCCAATTCATTTTCCCTCCACACTTAAGTTGAGCAATATGTGTATTTAGAAAACAAGTTAAAAGTAGAAAAAATGGGAAAAATAAATACAAGAGAAACAAGACTTCCCGGGGCTCTTAAGTGCTTAGTTGAATTCTGAAAGATACGACGCGAAACAGATTGCCATCTCAAGCATATGAATTCAACCATATATAATACTCCAAATATATCAGTCCCTAAGTGTAAAATTACAACCACCAATCCAAGCTCCACCTGTTTATTCAATCTGCAAAATAAATCTACAAAAATCATAAAATACTAAAGCGCACTTTCGTAGGCAACACGATTGCATTTAGCGTATGAAACAAGCCTTTAAATCCCACGGTGTCCCGAGTGAACGAGCTTTAGTCTCGTGAGGTTTTCCAGCGAACACACCAACAAAGTTCGTTACCTTTCTTTTTTGATACAATAGCAAAGCACGGCGCGCATCGTACTTCGAAGACTGCTATGTTTTTGTTTTATATATTTATTTATTTCTAGATTTTTTTATATATATGATTTTATTTATTTATTAATTTATTATTATTATTATTATTTACTATTACTATCACTATTATTGTTATACTTAACTTGATTTAAGATTCCTTGACAATACGGTTCAAGTGGGAATGATTCACTTTGAAATGTTGAGGGTATGGGATTTTTGGTACGTAATTATGGAATGGATATTCTTTTGTTTTGACCACGTGATAGTCCCTTTTTATTTTTTTAATAGGTTTATCTTTTTCGATTTTATTGTTAACGATAATAGGAGGTGGTGGATCTTATTGAATTTTCAGAGAATCATCGAACTTTCCACTCCCAGTTAATACGGAATTCACTTGCTCGGTGTAAGCTTGAGGAGGAGGTGGTGGTTCAGTCCTATCGGTCTGTTCTAAAGATACGTTTTGAGACTTCTCCCACTCATCTATTTTTCTTTCCATGTTTTGATATATAGTTTGGCAATTCTTTCCGTTTTGCTTCATTTTTATAATTATATCGTTAACATTGTTCTTGACATACATATTTAAAACTCTTTGACCATCCAAGAATTTGGTGATTAATTTTTCGAGATCAGTTTTAGATTGATCGTCTCTGTCAAAAAGTTTATCATGAACAGTTCTCATGCTACGGATACAACTTTTGAAATGTTTGAGATCATTTTTCACATCATTGTTTAATTATGTGAGCGATTTCTCGGAATCATTAAGATCATGATGGGATTGGTGGAAATACGAATCATGAGAATTTCGGTTTTGATAACCTCCAGATTGAATGTAATTTACATCATGACGTTCACACATCGGCGTGTCATCGTTCATACAGTTTTTAGAAGTGTGTTTACCTTTAATGTCATAATATTTGTTACGCATATCTTGTATTTCTTCTTTTAAGCTTATAA